>JASPKZ010009790.1:470000-615000 GCA_030220185.1 Diploptera punctata
TGGGGAATGAAATAAGTTTTAAGTGATCCCACAACAGGCCGGAGGCCCTTGGGGTAGTAGGAGGTTAAGGCTCCCACTTTTTCTAGACAATCGGCACTTTACGTCAGCCGGGTTGTCAGCCCTGCGTGACGGCCGCCTTTACCTCCAGAACAAGCGTCTGGTATTCATTTCCGTTAAGGCTGAGTCGACCCCAGGGCCATAGTGCCGCCAGAGGGTTTGGGTCAGTTTAAAAATCCTGACCCCAACGGGACTTGAACCCTCGACCCTCCGGCTTGTAGCTCAGTACCTTAACCACTACGCTACGGCGTGCCCCCTGGGAATGAAATAAGGACATGGAAATTACTTGTAGGAAAACCAGAGGGAAAATGTCCATTAGGTAGGACAAGAATGTGGTGGGAGAATAATATTTACCGTGAACTGAGGGAATTAAGTCATAAAGGAGATGATTGGGAAAAAGCTGAGGATAGGGACGAATGGAGAGCTTATGTCCGCGCGGCCATGAACCTTAGGATTCGATAGTGCCAGTGAGTTACTCAGTGATCATTCCAGTTATATTCATGAAATATGCAACATATTTGTAGTATGCGGAAAAAAAAGTCACGTGGTTAGATGAAGATCTGATAAAAATGAAAGTACCGTAAATGTGCATTGCCCTGAAAACAATGTTAAGGTGAAATATTCAGGTCGTGATGAAAGACCGCTTTTACTTATGCTAAACAAGTTACAAGAATAACACCAGACTCTGCGTAACAGATTCATTAGCCAGTCTTAGGTCACCGTCTCTGACACAGGATATCCTGCATTCTGTTACCAACTGGTAAAAAATATTTTCTCTTCATCCGAATGTCCATCTTTCGCATCCATATAAGATAACTGGGATAATAATAGTTTTTTTTATATTTTCAGTTTAACTTTTTTTGAGAGAAGTTGGGACGATAAGAGTCCCTGTATTGCATAATTGCATGTCTTTCCAGAATAGAGCCGATGTTTAATTTCTTTGTGCATCTCATTCCTGTTTGTAATTATTGTTCCCAGGTAATCTAATTCAGTCACTTCTTCTAGATTTCCCTCATTTGTCATTAACTGTCCATTTCCATTATATAATATATTTCTATGTGTGAACATATATCTAGTTTTATTGATGTTTACTTCCAGTCCCACTACTTAATGTTATTCAATAGAGTGTGGTCCTTAGAAACTCCTCGTTACCGCGTAATAATACCACATCATTGGCATAAACTAATAGCATATTAATACCATTGAGTTGTAGGCCTTCTTCATCCTCTAAAGATTGATGGCATGCTCTAGTACAAAATTAAATATAAGATAAGAAGATAGTGCCCGTGCCTGGTTAGCTTACAAGAAAAAAAAAATATATCGAAAATATAGTAAAAAAAGGATGCAAAATTATAAGAAAAGTTTTAGGTCCACAAGTCATAGGTGAAGCATTTAGACTCAGAAGTAAAAAGGAAATAAAAATATATATAGACATTCATGGTGATATTAGAAAACGAAGGTTAAAATTTTCTGGCCATATTAAACGAATGAACTCAAATAGGCTTACAAAACAGATAATGGAATTCTACGAAATCAGAAGTAAAGCTCCAATAGATACTATGAAGTGGATTGATGAAGTCAAAAATGACTTAAAATTGGCAGGAATTACTAAAGAAGATATCCCAAACAGAGATTTATTTAGAATTAAGGTGAATAAGTGGCAAGTTGACCAAGAGGACAAATCGAAGAAAAAAACTGGAACAACTTGGACAGATGATAGAAAACAAGCTCATAGCAAAGGAATGAAATAAATTTGGGCTCAAACGAAACGCCTCTAAGTACTTTGCGTAGTCCTACATGGGCTCATCCGCAATCAAAAAAAAAAAAAGAAGAAGAAGAAGATAATGCATCTCCCTGCCTTAAATCATTGTGAATATCAAAAGTATCTAGATCATTTCCCACCAATAAATTCACTCGTTACCCCGTTCATATTCAACCAGAATGATAATTTTGATTTGCATATGTCATCTTACGTTTGCCAACGCGCACCCTACTATTTGTGCCATTTAGACACATTCGAATAAGTCTAACTTTTTAGGAATTCCTAATTCCAACAGGATAGATTACTACATAACTTATCTCACTTAATTGAATCGCATGCCTTTTTTTTTAAAATCTACGTACAGTTGATATACGTTTCATAATGCTGGACAAGGGCAATCGATCTTTCACTTGGCAGTACTAGGGCCGTTTGTACTTCCAGTTTAAATAGAAATGGAAACAGTATAGAGTCCTTGTTGATGAATATACGCAACAGCCATATTGTTATCATAAGTAATGTCACGAGTGATTTCCAAATTATTGATAAATTCACGATTGACAAGTGGATTTATCTAGAGGATTTGGAAATCAAGAGTGGCATTTGTTAGGGCTATTTAACGAACAAAATTAAGCTGTTTATTCAAACGTCATTATTTAAATAGTGTTACCGGTATTTTAAAACATTTATATATTTAATGTAAACGGAGATGTTTGAAAACAAATCAGAAATGTGAGGTTATGGATATTCACAGCAACTTGATCATATTATTTATTGCCATATAGGATCGCAACATTGTAAGAATACACCCTCCATCCATAGTAATTCTGCCCGAAGGCAGGTCCTTCACTGCAATCATCGCATTTTTATGCTATGCTTGCAGCTTTACTAGGGAATTGTAGGTGTGGTAGCTTCCCGTTGCTTTCCACACCGGTGAAGGATGATGATGATGATGATGATGATGGCCATACGATTTTGGGGACCGTTGGGCCCTAAGCTTCCGGACATTTGTCTTACAGGTGAGGAAAAAACCCGAAAAAAACCTCACCTCCTACCGGGAATCGAACCCGGGCCCGCTGCGTGACAAGGCAGCACGCTACCTCGAGACCACAGCGGTGGACGAATGCACCCTAGTGGAAAAATAATGAAGCACATCAAACTAGATTATAATCAACATTATAGGTTACTAATTCATTTTTTAATAAATAACTCAGTAAGATCAAGAAATCTGTTCATTATTTGCTATATTCAATGAATTTGTTGGAGAAAAACAATGCTCTGAGCTGTTCAAAATATTAAAAATGAGGAGCTTTATCACAAAAGCAGATGATAAAGATAAATCGATAAAGAGCGAGGTCAAATACGACTGTCATTGGTTGTCAAACAAAATTCATTGAAACGTGATTGGTCATTGACTACCATTTGGGGCATGAGTTAAATGTTCAGTGTATAATTTCAAATATTAATAATAATAATAATCTATGCTTGGTGAATTATTTAATAACCCACGTTCCACTGATGAAGGTAGCAGGAGGTCTTTATTATCGAATACAGTTTCAATTTAGTTTTATTTTATTTAAATTTACTTTTCAAAAGGTTAATGAACCACTTTATTCGAGAGTGCATGTGAGATAGGTAGCTTATATGCTTTGCTACTTATTGTTACAGCTGAAACTAGATATTTGAAATTGTATACTCGTAACTTTATATGAATGTAATATGGTCTTCTAATATTTCACATTCTTACTACATTTAAAAAACAAAAAGTGTTTTCTTTTTCTTAATTAGTATTATTTCAAACACCATTAAATGCTCTTTTAAATGGTTAAATGTTTTCAATATAGGCTGGTTTTGAATAATTAGGAATTAGTAAATTGTGTTCACTTTCTTCAGATAATATTCCATTCATTTCTAAGCATTTTCATTCCACCAGTAAAAGTAAAATCAGTCCTACTCTACATGGAAAGTTAGGGAAGCAACAAATAAAAAGTTGCAGACCTTTGTAAACAGATGTCTGAGGCGCATTTTAAATATAAGATGGCCGGAAATAATATCAAATGAAGAACTGTGGGGAAAAAAAAACTCAACCAATCTCCAATGAGTCACCAAATGAAACAAAGAAAGTGGAATTGGAAAGGTCATACATTGAAAAAACAATACAGAGACATCGAGAACACTGAAAGAATTCAGAAAGAAGGGACGACCTAGGAAAACTTGGAAGCGATCAGCAGAGGAGGAAGCAAAGGAAATAGGGAAAAAGCTGAAAACAAGTGAAATGGCTGACTAGAAGCAGAGCACGCTGGAGGAACTTTCTGCTGCCCTATGTTCCATTTAGAAATTACAGTAAATTCATATATATATATATCAACTGCGGTGGTCTAATGGTTATGTCTTTCCCTCTTGTCCCGAGGGTCGCAGGTTCAAACTAGTCGGGGTCAATGTATTTTTAGGTTGGAAAAATCCATTGGACAAGTTCTCCAGGAAGACTTAAAGCCGTGCGTCCCTCGTCTGAAGATTTTCAGGTTCATATAAGAACTACAAGCCTGACTAAAATGGCCTCTGAGTAAAATTTAACCAATCTTTCTATATCCAAGTAATAAGTTAGTTGCTTACTAGATGTCTCCTCGAGGCGATGTACAAATCGCATGTCACTCTATGACAGTTATAGGGAAATATGTTAATAAATTAGTCTGAGTAAGAAAGTCCCACTAGAGAAGCATCCGTGCCCCGAACTCTCTCACTGGCACTATCGAACCCGTATGTTCATGACCACGCCGACATAAGCTCTCCATACATCCCTATCCTGAGGTAATGTTTTCCAATCATTCCCTGTATAATCTACTTCCTCAAAGAATAGTTAATGTCATTCCCCCACATCTTTATTGGTCTACCAACTGGGCGTTTTCCTCTGATTTTCCTACAAGAAGCTTCCATGCACGTCTTCCATTCCCCATTCGTGCCACATGCCCTGTCCATCGCATTCTTCGATACTTAAATGTTCTTATTAAATCTGGCTTCCTATTAAGACCACGTAGTTCACTTATGTAGTCTTTTCCATTCACCTGTCTGTTCATCTCTCTTTGGTCCAAAAAATTTCCTAAGAACTTTATTCTCAAATACCATGTCCCGAGCAAGACGAAAATATCAATCAATAAAAATCAATAAATAACAGCATACCAGCAGTGAAAATCCATATCAATATCACCCACCTTTCTCTTTTGGATTAGCTAGCTACTATTCCCACCAAATTTCTAACAATTCGTAGAATCGAGATTAAGAGTTAACATTTTCTAATTTATTGGCAAAGCCGGTACGAGCTAACTTAAGGACATCTAATTTTTTTCCAATCCCCAGGTTGTTATTTGAACATTTCTGGTGTTCTCTCCTTGCATTGGCTTAATTGTAACCTACTTCTGAACTGTGGGCGCCCGGAAAGCGGAGTTATGTTACCCCGATGACATGGTGGGGGATAAATGATAATGAAGTGCCAAGAGAGTTCTTAACCCAAATTCCAGACCATGAGCAACCACAGGAATAATTCCATTTAAGGAAAAACGCCTATGGTTTGATCGGGAGTCGAACCCGGGACCTCATGAACAGTAGCCAGAATCGCGGACTACTAGCCCATGACATATTTAAAAATATAAATTAACTAATTCATTGGCACTATAGAACCAGGAGATTCATGGCCGCGTGGACATAAGCTCTCCATACTTCCCCTCCCTGAGTTATTATTTTTTAATCTTTCCTTGTAAGATTTACCTCCCTCCAATCCTTGTTAATGTTATACTCCCACCTCATTCTTCACCAAACTACTGGTAGTTTTCCCACTGGTTTTCGTACAAGAAGTTTCCATGTCCCTCTTTAATTCCTCATTCCCACTACATGTCCTACCCATCGCAGTTTAAGAAACTCAACTGTTCTTATTACATCTGGTTTCCTATAAAGGTCATACAGCTCACTGTTATACAGTATTTCCCAATCACTTGTCTATCTCTGATCTTAAAATTTTCTTACAACTTTATCCACAAATACTCATAATATTTTCTCCTCTAACTCATTCTTGGTCTACCAACTGGGCATTTCACCTCTGGCTTTTCCTACTAGAAGTTTCCATCCTCCTCTTTCATTACCTATTCGTGCCACATGTCCTGCCTGTCGCAGTCTTAAAGACTTAACACTCCTTATTACATCTAGATTTCTATAAAGACCACATACTCGTAGCTCACTGTTACGTAGTATTTTCCTTTGGCCTGTCTGTTGATCTCTCTTTGGTCCAAAAATTGTCCTATTGTATTCTAAATTATTCGTAATCTGTACTGCTGCCTTAAAATAAGAGTCCATGTTCATTTTGGATGCAGCTTTTTAATTTTTTTCAACCCAAAAATTCTTCACGCTTAGATGTATTAAGCTTATGGCCAGGATCGAATCCGAAAATAGAGCCACTCCAAGAACGTCAGGACTGACATTTCCTGTTGAAGAATAATAAGCAGGATGAGCTTGTACAATAATGCATCCGAAAATAACTCGACAATTCAAACGCATCTTTTTCTGGATTAAAATAGTTCTGCCTATCTATATCCATATACCCCATGTAGTGCAAGAATATTTTCTTGCAGGATTGACTTAACCAAGGTAATTTAAATTCGCGTATATCCTTATAGATGTCAGCGAGTGACAAGTTTTCATTTACATTGACTATTTAACTCATGCCCCAAATGGGAGTCAATGACCAATCACATTTCAATGATTTTTTATTTGCAACCAATCACAGTCGTGTTTCGCCTAGAATTTACCAATTAAAGTTTATCATAATAAAGAAAGCACCTCCTTTTTAACATTCTGAATAGGTGATAGCATTATTTTGCAGTGACTAACTCTCCAAGAAATACGGCTACCAGATTGTATATATAGTGCATGAATGTCAACACGTAGCGCATGCGGGAGTTAATATAAAAACACTTGTAGTAATTGATTATACCACCAAAAAAAGAAACCACTGCTTGCACATTCTTAAATGTATTTTTTTCCAGGTAATAACATTCCAGAAAAATATAATTGTCATAGGACATCAGAAATGAATTAATACACTGTTTGATGTGTTTCATTTTTTCTCCACTAGAGTGCATTCTTACAATATTGCGTTCCTTTGGCAAAAAATAATATGATCTGGTTGCAGTGATGAACAAAAGAAGCAGATGAAGCGTACCAATCGTTTCTCATTTGTTTTCAAACATCACCGTTTACATTAATTATATAAATATTATAAAATAACTATATTTAAATAATGATTTGTGAGTCCATCCATAGTAATTCTGCCCGAAGGCAGGTCCTTCACTGCGATCATAGCATCTCATGCTATGCTTACAGCTTTACTAGGGAATTGTGTAGGTGTGGTAGCTTCCCGTTGCTTTCCACACCTGTGAAGGATGATGATGATGATAATGATAAGGATGTTGATGATGATGATGGCCATATGATTTCGGGGACCGTTTGGGCCTTGAAGTTTTCCTGACATTTGTCTTACAGGTGAGGAAAAACCCCGATGAAAACCTCACCCAGAAAAACTGCCCCGACCGGGGATCGAACCCGGGCCCGCTGCGTGACAAGGCAGCACGCTACCTCGAGACCACAGCGGTGGACGATTTGTGAGTAAAGAACTTAATTTTATTCGTTAAATAGTCCTAACAAATGCCACTCTTGATTTCCAAATTCTCATAAGTAATGCCACGAGTGATTTCCAATTTATCTAGAGAATTTGGAAATCAAGAGTGGCATTTGTTAGGACTATTTAACGAATAAAATTAAGCTGTTTACTCACAAGTCATTATTTAACTATAGTTATTTTAAAATATTTATATATTTAATGTAAACGGCGATGTTTGAAAACAAATGAGAAGCGATAGGTACGCTTCATCTGCTTCTTTTGTTTATCACTGCATCTAGATCATACTATTTATTGCCAAAGGAACGCAATATTGTAAGAATGCTCTCTAGTGGAGAAAAAATGAAACACATCAAACTGTATATTAATTCATTTCTGATGTCGTATGATGTAAATATGACAATTATATTTTTCTGGATTGTTACCTGGGAAAAAATACATTTAAGAAAGTGCAAACAGTGGTTTCTTTTTTTGGTGGTATAATCATTTGCTACAAATGTTTTTATATTAACTCCCGCATGCGGCATGTGTTGACATCCATGCACTATATATACAATCTGGTAGCCGTATTTCTTACACGCTCAGTCACTGCAAAATAATGGTCAGACCTGTTCAGAATATTAAAAAGGAGGAGCCTTCTTTAAATGGTAATTATAACACTGATAAATATTTCGTGAAACACGACTCTGATTGGTTGTAAAACAGAAATCATTGAAACGTGATTGGCCATTGAGTCCCATTTGGGGCATGAGTTAATAGTCTAGATAAATTCACTCCTCATTTCGTAAGTCGTGAATTTATCGATAATTTGGAAATCACTCGTAGCTTTTCTTATGTAAAATATGTTGTGTAATCCAAAATAACTTGATTTATGTAGGTTAATTTATGTTATATTTACATTGTTAGTTAAAATGTTAAAATCTTAAAAACAGCAACTGATATATTGCTCGTTCTCAACTAAAACAAACTTCTGTTTAAAAATTTCATAAAACAATTAAAATATGTAGGCCTTAAGTCAGATATAATAAGAACAGTAAGTCTTGTAGACTGCGATGGGCAGGATATGTGGCACGAATGGGGAATAAAAGACGTGCATGGAAGCTTCTTGTAGGAAAACCAGAGAGAAAACGTCCAGTCGATAGACCAAGAATGAGGTGGGAGAATGAAATTAACTATGATTTGTGGGAAGTATATTACACAGGAAATGATTGGGAAACATTAGCTCAGGATAGGGATGTATGGAGAACTTATGTCCGCACAGCCATGAACATGCGGGTTCGATAATTCCAGTTAGTTAGTCAGGTCTTTCAGAAACATTTTCTATCGTCGGCATGTAAAATAAAAAACTTTGTCAAACAATTTAAACACGCGGGCCTTTCAGACACATGTCCATCTTCGACATGTGAAATAGTACGTACCATTTCACATGCCGTAGATGGAACATGTTTCTGAAAAACCTGCATGTTTTGATATCGTTTAACGAAGTTTTAAACAGAGGTTTGTTTTAGTTGAGGACGACGGATACATCAGGTGCAGATTTTAAGATTTCATACTTTGCTCTAGTTCCGAGTGTCGGAGGGTTCAAACCTTGCCGCGGTCGATGGATTTTTATATGGAAAAAAATCCAAGGAGCAAGTCCTCCTGGAAGGACTTTAAGCCGTGGGTCTGACGATTTTCAGGCTCGTAAAAGATCCTTAAGCCTGAATAAAAAGGCCTCGAAGCAAAATTTACCGAATTTTCCGGTCCTAATATTACCTTGGTTTCCTAGATGTCAGTATGAGGCGGAACGCTGACCACGGGCCACTCCAATGACATCTATACGAAAACAAGTGTAATTAAATTAGTAGTATCCCCCTTAGGGGCAGAGCACCTAAATCCCGTTGAGGGAAACAAGGGCTTACGAGTATATATATTACCAAACGGTCCCCGAAATCATATGGCCATCATCACCATCATCATCCTTATCATTATCATGCAGTGAAGGACCTGCCCTCGGGCAGAATTACTATGGATGGATGGATGGATATATATATCCATCCATAGTGATTCTACCCGAGGACAGGTCTATCAATGCATTTTCATGCTATACTTTGCAGTTTTACAAGGGAATAATAAGTGTGGTAGTTTTCCCGTTGGTGGCCGGGTGATTTTCGGGAACCTTTGGGCCCTAAGCTTCCGGACATTTGTCTTACAGGTGAGGAAAAATCCCGAAAAAACCTCACCCAGGAGTCTGTTCCTACCGGGAATCGAACCCGGGCCCGCTGCGTGACAAGGTAGCACTCTACCTCAAAACCACAGCGGTGGATTATATATATATATATATATATATATATATATATATATATATATATATATTCCATTCCACAGTAATTCTGCCCCAGGGCAGGTCTTTCACTGCAATCATAGCATTTTCATGCTATGCTTTGCAGCATTACTAGGGAATTATACGTGTGGTAGCTTCCCGTTGCTTTCCACACCGGTGAAGGATGATTATGATAATGATGAGGATGATGATGATGATGATGATGGCCGGATGATTTTCGGGGACCGTTGTGCCCTAAGCTTCCTGACATTTGTCTTACAGGTGAGGAAAAACCCCGAAAAAAACCTCGCCCAAGAGCCTGTCCCGACCGAAAATCGAACCCGGGCCCGTTGAGGGACATGGCAGCACGCTACCTCGAGACTACAGCGGTGGACATATATATGATATAATAAGAAAAATAAATGCTTGTTCAGGATTTGAACCCGGACCTCTGGATTGATATTCCAGTGCGCTACCAATTACGCTACCAAGCAAATCTAGTAGAAACATTTATTTTTCTTTATATATATTCCCTATTACGAAAGGCAGCGGGAGACTCGGTCTCCACTGCCATCTACTTGATCCTATAACAAATAAGCAAATTAAAGATAATATTTTACATTATAGCAGCGACGCTTCTTTATTTTGTTGTTATAATTATTTTTTTAACATTGAGCAATGCAAGCTTAATATGATATAGTAAGAAAATAAATGCTTGGGCGGGATTTAAACCCGGACCTCTGAATTGATATTCCAGTGCGCTATCAATTATGCTACCAAGCAAATCTATAACATATATATATATATACATGTGCGTGCGTGTGTGTGTGTGTTTGTGTGTTTGTGTGTTTGTGTGTTTTGTGTTTGGTGTGTTTGTGTGTTTTGTGTGTTTGTGTGTTTGTGTGTTTGTGTGTTTGTGTGTTTGTGTGTTTGTGTGTTTGTGTGTTTGTGTGTTTGTGTGTTTGTGTGTTTGTGTGTTTGTGTGTTTTGTGTGTTTGTGTGTTGTGTGTTTGTGTGTTTGTGTGTTTGTGTGTTTGTGTTGTTGTGTGTTTGTGTGTTTGTGTGTTTGTGTGTTTGTGTGTTTGGTGTGTTTGTGTGTTTGTGTGTTTGTGTGGTTTGTGTGTTTGTGTGTTTGTGTGTTTGTGTGTTTGTGTGTTGTGTGTTTTTGTGTGTGTTTGTGTGTTTGTGGTGTTTGTGTGTTTGTGTGTTTGTGTGTTTGTGTGTTTGTGTGTTTGTGTGTTTGTGTGTTTGTGTGTTTGTGTGTTTGTGTGTTTGTGTGTTTGTGTGTTTGTGTGTTTGTGTGTTTGTGTGTTTGTGTGTTTGTGTGTTTGTGTGTTTGTGTGTTTGTGTGTTTGTGTGTTTGTGTGTTTGTGTGTTTGTGTTTGTGTGTTTGTGTGTTTGTGTGTTTGTTGTGTTTGTGTGTTTGTGTGTTTGTGTTTTGTGTGTTGTGTGTTTGTGTGTTTGTGTGTTTGTGGTGTTTGTGTGTTTTGTGTGTTGTGTGTTTGTGTGTTTGTGTGTTTGTGTGTTGTGTGTGTGGGTGTTTGTGTGTTTGGTGTGTTTGTGTGTTTGTGTGTTTGTGTGTTTGTGTGTTTGTGTGTTTGTGTGTTTGTGTGTTTGTGTGTTTGTGTGTTTGTGTGTGTTGTGTTTGTGTGTTTGGTGTTTGTGTGTTTGTGTGTTTGTGTGTTTGTGTGTTTGTGTGTTTGTGTGTTTTGTGTGTTTTGTGTGTTTGTGTGTATTGTTGTTGTGTGTTTGTGTGTTTGTGTGTTGTGTGTTTGTGTGTTTGTGTGTTTGTGTGTTTGTGGGTTTGTGTGTTTGTGTGTTTGTGTGTTTGTGTGTTTGTGTTTTGTGTGTTTGTGTGTTGTGTGTTTGTGTCGTGTTTGTGTTTGTTGTGTTTGTGTGTTGTGTGTTTGTGTGTTTGTGTTTTGTGTGTTGTGTGTTTGTGGTGTTTGTGTGTTTGTGTGTTTGTGGTGTTTTGTGTTTTGTGTGTTTTGTGTGTTTGTGGTTGTGTGTTTGTGTGTTTGTGTGTTTGTGTGTTGTGTGTTTGGGTGTTTGTGTGTTTTGTGTGTTGTGTGTTTTGGTTTGTTGTGTTTGTGGTGTTTGTGTGTTTGTGTGTTTGTTGTTGTTTGGTGTTTGTGTGTTTGTGTGTTTGGTGGTTGTGTGTTTGTGTGTTTGTGTGTTTGTGTGTTTGTGTGTTTGTGTGTTTGTGGTTTGTTTTTTTGTGTTTGTGTGTTTGTGTGTTTGTGTGTTTGTGTGTATTGTGTGTTTGTGTGTTTGTGTTTGTGTGTTTGTGTGGTTTGTGTGTTTGTGTGTGTTGGTGTGTTTTGTGTGTTGTGTGTTTGTGTGTTTGTGTTGTTGTGTGTGTTTGTGTGTTTGTGTGTTTGTGTGTTTTGGTGTGTTTGTGTGTTTGTGTGTTTGTTGTGTTGTGTGTTTGTGTGTTTGTGTGTTTGTAGTGTTTGTGTGTTTGTGTAGGTGTGTGGTGTGTGTGTTTGTGGTGTTGTGTGTGTGGTGTGTGTGTGTGGTGTGGGTGTGTGTGTGTGTGTGTTGTGTGTGTTGTGTGTGTGATGTGTGGTGTGTTGTGTGTGTGTGTGGTGTGTGTGTGTGTGTGTGTGTGTGTGTGTGTGTGTGTGTGTGGTGTGTGTGTGTGTGTGTGTGTGTGTGATGTGTGATGGTAGTGGTGTGTGTGTGTGTGTGTGTGTGTGTGTGTGGTGTTTGTGTGTGTGGTGTGTGTGTGTGTGTGGTGTGTGTGTGTGTGTGTGTGTGTGTGTGTGTGTGTGTTGTGTGTGTGTGTGTGTGTGTGTGTGTGTGTGTGTGTGTGTGTGATTGTGTGGATGTGTGTGTGTGTGTGTGGGTGTGTGTGTGTGGTGTGTGTGTTGTTTTTGTTTTGTGTGTGTGTGTGTGTGTGTGTGTGTGTGTGTTGTGTGTGTGTGTGTGTGTGTGTGTGTTGTGCAAGTTTATTTACACAACTGGAGCTTAGTTCGGAACTGGTATAGAGCCTGTACACAAACAATTAAAATAAACCGCGTGTGGCTTCGACGAAAATGTTCCAGGATTTTCTTACGACAAGGAAACAAAACTACAGAAAACCTGGTTTAAAACAATGATTACGGAGAAGCTTTGGTCATGTTTCAACTGCAGCGTTAATGCTGATGGGTTATGAGCAGGAGGTCCTCAGCTGAAGGCGCTTCGACAGACCAAGTGCTGAATAGGGGACTGATGAGTTAAGTAAAACTCACCCTCTCCTCTTTTAACGGCGGAAGTTACCGAACTAGACGATTTCATTAATCAGAGCTGTACTGCTGTACTAATTCCGAGCTAAGTTCCAGTTGTACTGACAAGAAAAACATCAACTATTGCATGCCGATACCTAATTCAAATTTTCTTCCAGAGAAATGTTGTACTATGACACAATGACAATGCCACTGCACTGCACTACAAGCCGGAAGGTCGAATGATTAGAGAAAACCCTCAACGATGAGGAAAATTCTCAAAACGAATGAAGAAATGTGATGCACAAAGGCCGTGTCCAAAAAAAATCTGTCTTTTTAACTGCAAGTCACTAAAATCCAGAGCTAAATTTCTCATTTAAACTTTAGGGAAGTAATACAACACCTGAATTGGTAGATTGGATAACGCTCACTACCTGCTGTCTGCGCTGCGACCCGCTTCACTTCACTCCCCCTTAACGCATTACAGAGACTTCATCTGCTTCGTACAATGGGTTCACATTACTGGATTTTGGCTTCGATTTCAATGCCTTCCAGTTATTTATTTATTTTTTTTGGACAAGTTATTGGAGAGTCTACATCACAACGCTTCTCTGAGAAAAATTTCATGTAGGTTTCGGTATTCAATGATTGACGGTTCCCCTTGTGAAAACAAACTTTCTTAACCCATTCGCTTCGGTTTAAATGTTCAATGCATTTCCCTAGAAACCGAATTTAAATCATGTAAATTATATTGTCTGTTTTCAGACATTCAAAACGAACAAAAGATAACGGTACTTGAGATCTCAATAAGGATGAAGGCCAAAACACATTAATCTACTATTCATAAATGGTAACAAAAGATTTACCCTGCCAAGGGATGTACAAAATATTGCGAAATATATAACAGGCAGAGTTAAGCGAATGTACCTCATCTTCTGAGTTGAAGGCCATTTAACAGCCGGCGAGTGCACCTCGTCTTCTTAGGCGAATGGGTAGACTCCGTCTACTAGGGGAAACTAGGTGCTACTTTTAACCGCCATATGACTGAATTATGTACTGATCTGTTAACAAAAGTTGTTCTTACGTAACAGTTTTTTTTTACGGGGAAATAAGACTGAATACAAGATAAGATGGTATCAATAACTAGGAAATTCCTCAATGTCTTATTTACTTATGACAAAAAATTATAACAAAAAATGATACATGAGCCTACCTAACCAGACGTTTACATTTTTTTTTTTTTCATTATGTCGACAGATATTCTTTATTTACCGGTACAATTTCATTACGAGCAGAATTTATGCTCCATGCTGACCTGCCTGTAAATTCTACTGTCATTCTCACCACATCTGCAATATCTAACGTGGAATATATTTACTAAACTGTCTGAAAACGTTCAAAATAATTTGTTCCTCTCCTCTTTTCTAATGTTTTCCTTTCCGATGTTTCAGAAATTCTACAGAAGCAGCCATTTTGAAACAACCGAAATTCTAACATAGTCTGCATTGCGCATGCGTATGAATAAACAGTGGTTATTAAAATTGTGTGTATATATATATATATATATATATATATATATATATATGTTATGATTCTTCCATATAACTTATACATATATTTGCTAGATAATACATATTTTTATAATTTTTATTTTCTTTACTTCGAGTGTAAACGAAATACATTTTCTCACACGATTAAAGGTAAATCCTTTATTTGACCACTGAAAATGGATCGTTTACATTACAACTGGAACTTAGCTCGGAATTAGTATAGGCTACCGATGCATTTGACTGTTAATTACGAATCTACATGTCCTCGTGAAATGGTGACAAGTTTTTATAAAACCATAAGAAATCAGCATTTCGCTAAATCCAATTTTCCAGAATTACCTTTCTAGACGAATACACGAGAATTGCAACACTCTCACGAAGTACAATACGGTTCAGCAGTAAACACGTATCCAATACTCTATAAAACTGCTGCGAGGAGGCTTCTAAATCTACTTTGTGACGTTTTCATGTGCATCTAAATTTATAGTCGTCCACAACATTAGATGGATACGGAGATGAGAAAAAAAAATATATAGGATACTGTCCAGGGTAAAATATATATATATATATATATATATTTATATATATGTCCACCGCTGTGGTCTCGAGGTAGCGTGCTGCCTTGTCACGCAGCGGGCCCCGGGTTCGATCCCCGGTCGGGGCAGTTTTTCTGGGTGAGGTTTTTATCGGGGTTTTTCCTTACCTGCAAGACAAATGTCAGGAAAACTTTAAGGCCCAAACGGTCCCCGAAATCATATGGCCATCATCTTTATCATCATCATCCTTATCATTATCATCATCATCATCATCCTTCACCGGTGTGGAAAGCAACGGGAAGCTACCACACCTACACAATTCCCTAGTAAAGCTAGAAGCATAGCATGAATATGCTATGATTGCAGTGAAGGACCTGCCTTCGGGCAGAATTACTATGGATGGATACATATATATATATATATATAGTATAATAAGAAAAATAAATGCCTGGACGGGATTCGAACCCGGATCTCTGAGTCTGTACCTCAGCGTGATATCCATTACACCACCAGGCGAATCCAATTCAAACATTTATTTTTCTTATATATGTATTATATTCTCCATTATTACTAGATGTCGCGAGAACTCGGTCTTCACTGCCATCTAGTAGCTGACTATAACAAGTAAGCAAATTAAAGAGAACATTTTTACCTTATAGCAGTGACGCTTTATCGATGTTATAATTAAATGTTTAACATTGAGTAATGCAAGCTTAATATGGTATGATAAGAAAAATAAATGCCTGGACGGGATTCGAAACCCGATCTCTGAGTCTGTACCTCAGCGTGATATCCATTACACCACCAGGCGAATCCAATTCAAACATTGTATATATATATATATATATATATATATATATATATATAGCACACAGATTGATTCTGCAAGAGCTTGAAAACGTTAAACAGGACATGGTGAATGCTCCACAGAACAATAAGAGGTAGGGAACCTACGGTCCGAAAAGCCAGCTTAAGGTGATATGGAAGTGAAATAATTATCTATAACATTATCTAAACGCTATTCCCTCTTAAAGGTATCCTCATAAAAACACAACCATGTGACCTGCTCGATTTTAATTAGTTATGAACGCCGCCATCCGATGTAAAAGCAATAAGTATGCTAAAAAGTAGTTCCCTTCATTAAAATAAAAATGTGCCCCATTACTTGTTATTCTTCGTGAATGAAAATAATAATATTCAAAATATTAATATATTCTAAAATATACCTAATCAGTAACTACAACGTAAAATAGTTTATTGCATATGGATGATGCATTTGAGTCATGCTTTAGTCAATTCTGACGCAACAAAATGGCTGAAGGTGTCGATTCTTCTGTTGCTGAGTCGCCATCTAAATTTTTAAAACCCAAGTCTGGCAAACTTTTACTAGTGGTCAAGAGACAGTTATTTCAAATATACTTCACAAGTTCAGTGATAAAATCACACCAGCTTTCTTGTAATCTACCACATTCGACGATCACATGTCTTATGTACTTCACGCGTGTTCCCTGTCAATATGACAATAACTGTAGCGAGAATGATGGAAGGATACAATTGGCGTTTATGTTAGGACCACACTAAGAGCTGATAAGGTATAGCATTACAGTTTTCCAGATAATTTACAACTAACGTACGTAAAAGTATACATGTACTGAGCTGTTTATTTACATGTACTACATCTTTTAGTTCCTGCAAGGAAGAGCCTGATGACTACTGCTCGGGGCCCAGCTCCATGTATCTGAAAGGAATTTGCTGTCTCGGCTGTTAGTACTATGAAAAGAATAGAAGTGTACCTCCTCCCACTCCCCACACTTCTCCCCGCAAACACATAGAACTTGGTCTCGAGCTGTAGGAAGTCATGATACAGGATTAGACCTGACTCCCCTAGATTATTTCCTATGGGGATATCTAAAATCACTTGTGTTTGAAACTCCAGTGTAAAGGGACTTGGAATTAGCTGCCAGGATTGTAGTCGCCTGTGATGTGATTCAATACACACCAAGGATATTTGCCAAGAGGCGGCAGAATCTTGCACGCCGATGCCATGCTTGCATTTGAGGTTGGTGGCCATCAGTTTGAGCAACTGTCGTAAGAAACATAATGGTATGTTAATTGTGTAAATAATGGTTCGTGCAATTAACTGATAAATAATGTATATAAAAATGCTAGACAATAATGTGAAAGACGAGTTTACTCCGTTAGACCTCCTTACGTTGGCTTCTCGGACAATACGTTCACTACTTTAAATTGTTCAATGCAGCATCTCCGATGTCATGTTAATTTTTTTGCACGCTCTTACAGAATCATCATATCATAGTACATTTACGAATGTAGGCCATTTGTTGACCTGTTTCGGCCTCAAGAGAAACACCATCCAAAAGTATTTTGAGTGGAAGTCCTGGTCTTCTTCTTCCTGCAGGTTGATAGCTTAAAATGTATTTGGGAATCCTTTGATCTTCCATTCGATTAACATGTTGCATCCATCTTGACTTATAATCAGAAATTTTGTTTTGTAAAGGTTCATATGTAATTCTTCTAAGAGGTTTTTTTTTTTTTTGTGATCTAGTAGTGTGTATCCTGCAGTCCCCCGAAGGTATATCTTTTCAGCAGATATAAGTTTCTGTATATCCTTCTGTTTCAATGTCCATACCTCGCTACCGTATAAAAGAGTTGGAAGAGCCAGTGTTTTATAAACGTTTAGCCTTGAATGTTTTAGGACTAATTGTGGCTTGAAGATATAATTTATTAACCCTAAAATCCTTAAAAAAATAAAATGTGATATTTTTTTTTTGCATTTACGTCCTTTCTTATAGAATTACTATATATATATATATATATATATATATATATATATATATATATATATATATGTCCACCGCTGTGGTCTCGAGGTAGCGTGCTGCTTTGTCATGCAGCGGGCCCGGGTTCGCTCCCCGGTCGGGGCAGTTTTTCTGGGTGAGGTTTTTATCGGGGTTTTTTCCTCACATGTAAGACAAATGTCAGGAAAACTTTAAGGCCCAAACGGTCCCCGAAATCATATGGTCATCATCATCATCATTATCATTATCATCATCATCATCATCCTTCACCGGTGTGGAAAGCAACGGGAAGCTACCACATCTACAATTCCCTAGTAAAGCTGCAAGCATAGCATGAAAATACTATGATTGCAGTGAAGGACCTACCTTCGGGCAGAATTACTATGGATGGATATATATATATATATATATATATATTAAAAACTCGAAGCGCGACAGGCCTAGAAGGCCCTTGGCCTATCAGTCGGCTGCTGACCTCACATCCACATGTGTCAATCACAGAGGTAGACGATCATCTAGCATGTATAGGGGTGATATCTGGTCAGCATGCTTGATATCCCAGTCGTTATAGCTGATCTTCTCAACCTGGAGTAGCTACTTATTGTAGCTACCCAAATGCCTCACGATGCTGGATGGGCACCGGTCCTATACTGTCCGAAATTCCATGGTAAAATTTATTTCCCCATGGGGACTCGAACCAGTGCAACTCCCATAGATTTGTGCCAAGGCTTCTTGCCTTAACCACTCGGCTATGGCGCGGGATATATATATATATATATACTGTAAATAGACACTTTAGAGTTTGTTCCATCTTCGGCTGCTGAAGTTATGAAAGGCCTTCAACATTTTATGAAATTTTACTTTGCTGAAGACGGACTGACATCTCAAGAACCGGTACTAGTTTTAATATTTTTAAATTTATAACATAAGCTACAGAACCGATTTCCTAGCATGCCTAGGTACACAAATATCGTCTTCTTCTTCTTCTTCCTTCCATGGTTTAAGCCGAAAGACTTGTTCAGACTTCATTTCGTCTCAGTCTTGGTTGTCCAAGATCTCGTCGTCCTTTCAGTTTATATGACAGAATTACTGTATTCTCCTATCGTCCATTATCTTGAAATGTTCCTATCATGTATGACTATATTCACCTATTTGTTTTATTTATTGCAAATATGTTTAACATATTTCTAATCTTTGATTATAAAAATGTGAAATATAATACATTTCTACTATTTCAGTTGTCCCACGCAGTAGCGTAGTAGTTAAATCAAGATGCCCTGGCACAGACTTGCACTGGTTCCAGTCCCCATGGTGGAATAAATTGTCTCACGGAAATTAGCCGGTATGGGATCGGTAACCGCCCAGCATTGTGAGGAATTGGGGTAGCTACAATAAGTTGCGGCTCCAGGTTGTGTAGGGAATAAGATAGGGCCCTAATTTAGTATACTGATTAATAAATACGATTAATCAATAAACAAGGAATGAACTGAATATAGTATACAAAGTAAATTGAGTAAATATATTGGTAAAATATCCCACAAGTAGCGGTGGGAAACCTAAATGCGAAGAGGTCATAAATATGTAGCACCTGAATTCTTAAGCTGGGTCTAGCTTTAAAAATCACGTTTGGGGGAAAACTTCAAACTTCCAAAATTTACAGCTGCGGGAAGCCCAAACTGGTAAACACACTCCCTAGCCGTGAGAAGAAATTAAGAAATAGGTGGGAGTTTAATAAAAATACAATTACGCCCCTAGGAGACATGTGATTGAAAATTCTAACCAATCAAAATAAGAGTTAGGAAGTACAACCATATATGGAATTAAAGAGTCCTGACTTCGATGCGAAATTCCTGAGGACAGACCGACTAAATTACACTTAAGAATTCGTGGAGAGAAGGTCTAAATTACATTGTTTGAATAATGTATCGGAACAACGATTACGGACTTAGTAAAACATTTATCCAATTTCTAAATCATTTGATAGCTCGAGTCCTCATAAGTTTGAGATATCGAAGGTCCGTAACAGAAAAGTTTTATTCATACAGCGTAAAGTGCATTTAAGTTGGCAGCGAAGAGAAATAAAGTAATTTAAATAATTAACTATTGTCTGTTCCCACGCAACTCTCCTTCCGACCCCTTTATAGATGAGAATCTCAGCGCTCACACTGAAACAACAGGAGCCGACTAGCTAGCGAGGTAGGGCAATCGACAATTTACAATTAAAATAGTGAACCTCAGTGACAACAACCATTCAAAAAATACTGCCTCAGTTGGGAAAACCAGCTCTACCGGCTAGGGTACTCGACATGCTGACCACTACACTGGCTGTAAGATCGTCTACCACTGAGATTAACACATATAGATGTGAGGTCAGCAGCTGGTTAGTAGACCAAAGATCGTCTAGCCTGTCGCGCTATGGAGTTTCTTTTTTTTTTTTGCCATTTCAGTTCACCTAATTCTCTTAATGTTACAAATGTTAATAAAAATAAATGTATGCTCCTATACCTACTCTTTTTAACATCTACCTGGAAGACCTAATGAAGAACTGCTTCAGGAATACGGGAGACATAAACATGGGAGGAAGAAGAATTAAGTGCATAGGATTTGCTGATGACATTACTTTGCTAGCAGAAGCTTAGGAACATGCTGATGGAGCTAAATGACAAGTGCGAGGATTATGGGATGAAGATAAATATAAATAAGACGAAGGTCATGATTATAGGAAGGAAACCAAATAAAATAAACACGAGCATTAAAAATGAGGCCATTGAGCAAGTGGAGAGCTTCATATACTTCGGTTGTACTGTAAGTAGTAACATGAACTGCAGTCGAGAAGTAAAGCAGAGGATAGCAATGACAATAGAAGCTTTTAACAAGAAGAGAAGCATTTTTTCTGCAGACCTTTGGCTAAAGAATTAGGAAAGAAGCTAGTGAAGTGTTTTGTGTGGAGTGTGGCATTGTATGGTTCAGAGACTTGTACATTATGACGGATTGAGGAAAAGCGACTGGAAGCTTATGAGATGTAGATATGGAGATGGATAGAACGTATAAAATCGACAGACAAAATAAAAAATAAAGATGTGCTAGACAGAGTGGGTGAAGGAAGAACAATCTTGGAACTCATAAAGAAGCTAACTAACTAACTCACTGGCACTATCAAATCCGTAGGTTCATGGCCGCGCGGAAATAACCTCTCCTTATATCCCTATCACTCATAAAGAAGAGGGAAAAAAATTGGATTGACCCCTGGCTAAGAAGAAACTGCCTGCAGACGGATGTCCTAGAAGGAATGGTCAACGGAAAGAAAGAGGCAGAAAAAAACATCAGATGATAGACAATATTAAAATGCAGATACAAAAAGGAAAGCTTAGTTAAGGAAAGAGTGGAGAATGCTGAGTTTGCAGTGAAAGGTCTGCTCTTGGGCAGAACACTACGTATGTATAGCAATGAAAAGATTGTAAACTTCCTACAGTGACAGAGATAATAAAAACAACATATAAAGTGACCGCGCCCTGAGATATTCAATACCACTCCTTCAATACAACCCATGACCTACATTGTCTTCCTCCATATCGTTTTCGTTTAAAAAAAACTGAAGAGAGAAAGTACATCCCTCTTAAAAGCCGTCATCATAAAACACAGTAGGGATGCAGTAACCTCATCCCCTAACGCCCGCAGGACTTAAGTGGTTGCACGCCATGACGTTGCTATGACGTCACAGTTCGGAACTACAGAGAACATTGTTTGAGTTCAAAGAGAGAAGAATCCATTAATTATTTTTATGGGATTTTTCATTTATAAATAAGAAATATAATGGATGCAAAGGAGACAATCAACGAAATAACTGAACAAATCTCATTATATATAATTCTTTAAGAAAGGAAAGATCCCGCCATAATTTTCAAACCGTACAACCTAAGGCGGGGGTTTGTGATATAGAACGTTTCACAACTAATTTCATAGTAGATTCAGATCAAATAGATTAAGGTTATAATTTTGTATCTTGTAAGCCCATGTTTCCCTTAACAGAGATTTAGGTGCTCTCCCCCTACAGGCAAGAATTTGAACCATACTAATTTAGTTACACTTGTTTTCGTACAGATGTCATTTGAGTAGTCCGTAGTCAGCGTTCCGCCTCATACTGACATCTAGGAAACCAAAGTAGTACTAGGACGGGAAAATTCGGTAAATTTTGCTTAGAGGTCTTTTTATTCAGGCTTAAGGATCTTTTACGAGCCTGAAACTCTTCAGACTCGGGACCCACGGCTTAAAGTCCCTCCCGGAGAACTTGCTCCTTGGATTTTTTCATCCTAAAAAATCCATCGATCCCTGTCGGGTTTGAACCCGCGACCCTTGGGACCAGAGGTAAGGAGCATAACCCCGCCGATATAATACACATGCATAAAACTACAAAGGCCACAATATTTTTAAAATTCACTATTGTACAATTGTTGATGTTGATGATGGAAGAGTGTCATCTGAAAGGCCTACATTTGTAATGTTTGACGATGTTTTATAAACAGAAGTTTGTATTAGATTAGGACTGATATAACAGATATGAATTATATAATTTTAAATATTCTATATAGGCCAATAGACTATAGCTGTATATGGAATACAAGAAATGGGTGAGCATGTAATTTATAAAAGCCTGTACAGAGTGATTCTGTAAGAGCGTACAAAAATTAGACAGGGCATGGGGGATCATCCACAGAACAATTTTAGATACGGAACCTAGGGTTCGAGAAGTCAGCTTAACCCATTCGCCTCAGAAAACGATGTACACTCACTTAACTCTGTTTGTTGTATTTTTGCAATATTTTGAACATCCCTTGGCAAGGTAATCTTTTGTTAATTTATGAATAGTAAAGTACCGGTATATGTTTTGGCATTCACCCTTATCGTGATCTCAATTACTGTTACCTTTAGTTCGTTTTTAATGTCTGAAATTAGACAATATAATTTACGGTGACTTAAACCCGGTTTCGGGGGAAATGCATTGAGCGTTTAAACCTGAAGCGAGGGGGAAATGCATTGAGCGTTTAAACCTGAAGCGAATGGGTTAACGAGATATGGGAGAAAACGTGTATTTCACATTATTGTCTAGTCGTTTTTATTTACATTATTTATCAGTTAATTGCAAATGTCAGGGAGCTTAGGGCCCAACGGTCCCCGAAAATCATTCGGCCATCACCATCACCCTTATCATTAACATCAGCATCATCATCCTTCACCCGTGTGGAAAGCAACGGGAAGCGACCACACCTATAATTCCCTAGTAAGGCTGCAAATCATTTCATGAAATGCTATGATTGCAGCGAAAGACCTGCCCTCGGGCAGAATTACTAGGGATGGATGGATCAGTTAATTTCAAGTACCGTAATTTAATTCACACAATTAAAGTACTATGTGTATCTTAGAACAGTTGCTCAAACTGACGGTCACCATGAGATCAACGTTCAAGATCCTGTCAAATATCTCTGCTGTGTTTCGAATCACATCACAGGCAGCTACAATCCTGGCAACTAATTTCAAGTCCGTTTCCACTGGTGATTCAAATACAAGTGGCTTTAGATGTCCCCATAAGAAATACAATCAAGGGGAGTCAGGTCACATCCTACATTATGACTTCCTGGTCATCGGGTTCTTCCTCGCAGGAACTAATGGATATTGTATACAGAGTGATTCATAATTCCTATTACAAAACCTCTGGGGGTTGTAGAGGGGACTTAGTAGACAAAGTTTTGATAATGAACCCATGTCCGGAAACGTACCATTTCTATTTAAAATAAGTTTGAAGATCGAAACACAATGGGCTGATATCGTGTGTCTTGTTTTTTCAGAATAAATATTACAGACTTCTAGGGGTTGTACTACACCTGTCGAGAAGGAGGAAGATCTTCTTGCACGAATTCTGGTGACAGTAGAAATTAATGAGCACACACTAGGTCATGTGGAGCGTGTGTATGAACACATGCGTCGCACGTACACTTTGTGCAACGAACAACAGGGTCGCCACGTGGAACCACACTTGTAGTACAACCCCTAGAAGTCTGTAATACTTATTCTGAAACACGAGACACACGATATCAGCATTGTGTTTCGATCTTCAAACTTATTTTACATCGAAATGGTACGTTTTCGGACATGGGTTCCACATCAAAACTTTATCTCCTAAGTCCCCTCTACAACCCCAAGTAGTTTGTAATAGGAATTATGAGTCATCCTATATGTAAATAAAATCACAGTACATGTAAACTTGTACGTACGTTAGTTGTAAATCAGCTGAATACAGTAATGCTCTATAATGTGATAGACAAGTTTACTTTCATATCTCCATAGGCTGTCTACTCTGACCACATGTTCTTACTTACTTACTCACTGGCACTATCGAACCTGTAGGTTCATGGCCGCGCGGACATAAGCTCTCCATACATCACTATCCTGAGCTAATGCTTTCCAATCATTCCCTGTATAATCTACTTCCCTCAAATCATAGTTAATGTTATTCTCCCACCTCATTCTTGGTCTACCAACTGGCCGTTTTCCCTCTGGCTTTCCTACAAGAAACTTCCATGCAAGTCTTTCATCTTTACCGTGTCGTGGTGGAGTGGCTTGCGTGCTTAAATGATCCTGAGAGCTATGCCGGCGGTAGCATTGCTGTCGATAGAGTTACCCATGCCGGACTGGTCGAAGGTGATACGCCAGACGGAAAAAGTACCTTGGGTGACGATCTTTCGCCGTAAAAATACAACCGTCAAGAAATGCGGACATGGGTTCAACTGGGGTAAAATTTTCCGGAGGTCAAATAGTCCCCCATTCGGTTCTCCGGGCGAGTAGTACTTCAGGGAACCCATGCCAAAGGCTCAAACACATGATTCTAGGAACATGGAATGTTAGGACTTTATACAATAGTGGGACACTAGATATATTAACGCGGACCACATGTTCTCTACCTAAAATTGTTCTGCGGAGCATCCTGTATGCCCTGTTTAATTTTTACACACTATTGCAGAATCACTCGGTAGGTATTAATACGTAAACTGGCACATTCCAACTACAAGTGCAGGCACAGAGCACTCGAATAGAGGGAAAACTGAGTACAGTGACATCTAAAAATTTTCGGTCGTTTACGATGAACTACAATGAGCAAACTACAATGGTAGCGCTGTTTCGAAGTAACAGAATATGTAACTAAATAAAAAAATGCAAGGCACACGGCGTGTTCACTCGGGATTATGGGAAATTAGCCATTTTGTAAATTTAACATTTTAACTGCTATCATTTCGTTCTATGTAGACTGTAAAAATTAGATATTAATGAAAGTTAAAAATCATTACTTAGATTTTATTTTACTCTAATTTGTAAGTAAATTCAAAGTTATTTACGTTTTTAATGTGAATCTATTTTCAAAAATAAACCTACTAGAAGTGATAAAATTCTAAGATTTGTTAGGTTAGGAAGAGTGATGTTAGTGCACAGCCATTTCTAATAAACATTTTAAAAATGTGAGTGACTTTATAATGGATTTCAGATGTACAACATGGCTAAGGTTCTTTAATAAATATTGTATAAAATATGTATGTGAGAATAAGGGGGGCAGTTCAATTGTACATATTTATTAAAAGAGCTCATAATGCACGTTTTTAAATTTTAATAAACGAAAATAAATTAACATGTTTTATTTATTTACATTCTCCCCTTCTCTTAAAATTTAAAAAAAAAAATCTGTAGGTCTGAGAGGCTGGGTACAAATAATTCCATAATTTAAGATTAATTAAAATGTTATTTATTCCTATAAAAGTTCAATTCCATTATTATTCACCAGCTGGTGTTATATAATTTAGTTCATAATTTTACTACCAGACGGTGCAGAAAAAATCGAAAAATGTAGATGTCGTTAGTTGTTCTACACTAGCGCCCGCTTTTGCATGTATACGAAACTTGTCCACTTTCTCCTCTGGGTTCTCAGTGAGTGTGGGTACCTTGACTAAGAGGTAAACAGCGATCACTGACCCAGTAGCCACGTTCATCTAAACCTCAGCCTCCCCCCCCCCATAAACAGTATTGGCTTCCCTCTCTTCGTCTTAAAACGAGTTGGGTTCTTTCCTTCCTTAGAAAAAACATACTATAAAATTATTGGGACTATTTAACTCGTGCCACAAATGCTAGTCAATGACCAATCATGTTTCAATGAATGTTGTTTTACAACCAATGACAGTCGTGTTTCACCTCGCTCTTTATCGATTTATCTTTATCAGCTCCTGCTTTTGTGATAAAGAAAGCTCCTCCTTTTTAATGTTCTGAAGAGGTCAAAGCATTATTTTTCTCCAACAAATACATTGAATATAGCAATTAATGAAAAGATTCCTTGATTTTACTGAGTTGTTTACTAAAAAAATAAATGAATAACCCGTAATGTTGATTATGATATATAGTTTGATGTGTTTCATTATTTCTCCACTTGGGTGTACACTTACAATATTGCGATCTTATTTGTCAATAAATAATATGATCAAGCAGCAGTGAATGAACATAACCTCACATTTCTGATTAGTTTTCAAACATCGCCGTTTATATTAAATATATAAATATTTGTGAGTAACCAGCTTAATTTTATTCGTTAAATAGTCCTGACAAATACTTATGATATGTGATGAAAATGAGAGATGATAGATGGTCAAAGAAGATCTTCAAACGGCAACATCCTGGGAGAACAAAAAGAGGAAGACTAAGATCTAAGTGGAAAGAAAATGCGTTGAGATGAGAAGCAGAGGACTGATTCAGGAGTGCAGTAGTGCGCAGAGAGATCACGCGTGACCTTCACTGCATGCTGTACACTGACAATCCCTGCTTGTTCAATTGATATGTTGTGAATGTAAACATTCAGTGGTGAACACCGTCACTTCATTTTAATTCAATAAAATTTGTTTAATCCGGAACGTGAATAATGCAGAAATCAGTCAATTGTGGACAAATTTAATGGTCCCGGCGAAATAATAGTAATTTTACGTGTATTTATTTTGTATAAAACGGAATCTGTCCAACGCGGAAACGGAAAGACATTTCTATATAATTCATGAAAATGTCTATAAGGCGGAAAGATTTAGAGAAAAATAAATTAGTTTCCACTCCATTGAATTCCCGGTAGGCGAAATAATAATAAGGGATGATTCCTGCCACCTGGTGAAGTATATTTTCTACGTGTAACTGAAATTTTCTTTCGGCCTCACTGCACACCCGTTATGCGAAGTACAAGTTTGTTTAACAAATATTTGACATGTGACATCTGTCTTACAAATAACCAATGCACCGTAAAATCTCAGAATATTTAGAGTATTTATAATATATTTATTTAGCCTGGTGGAGTTAAGGCCATGTGGCCTTCTCTTCCACTCACCAGATCAAATAAAAGTTACATATAAATACAAAAAATTACAATAATAGTCATACTATAAATTAATTATCTGTCAAATTGAATAATAAAGAAAATAATGTCTAATAATACAATGAAATTAAATACAATTTAAATTAAATTAATGATATAATGAATACAGAAAGGAATAACAGCTCCAATCCACTATGCATAAAAAGAAAAGAAAGAAAAAATACAAAGAAAGTAATAAACTACAATGTTGCTTTTTATACAAGGCATTAGATAAATATATTAACGAATCTTAAATTTATTTTCATTAAATAATGAAAAAACACATTATTAATTTTTAAAAAGTAATATTAGTGAGTTGTTTCTGTTAGTAATTTTATTTTCAATTTGTTTCTGAAAGATGGTAAAGTTTGGCAGTTTCTGGCATAGGGTGGAAGGGAATTCCATGTTCTAGCAAGATAAATTGTAAAAGATTTCGAATAATAGGTAGTATGATGAGGAGGGATATAAAGGAAACTGCGCTCAAGGGATCGGGTATCTAATTTATGTGTATCAGAGAGTCTAGTGAAGCGGTGTGATAAATAATAAGGTAATGATGTGTGTAATATGTTATAGAGAAGGCATAGGGAATTGATGGTTCTACGATCTTGTAGACTAAGCCATGACAATTGTTCCTGGGATGGTGTAACGTGATCAAATTTACGTATACCACAAATGAAACGTATGCAAGAATTATGAACCCGTTGAAGTCTTTGGGTAAGAACAGTATTTAGGTCAATAAAAAGAGTATCTCAATAATCAAAATGGGGCATTGCAAGTGTTTCTGCTAACATTTTCCTTAGAGCAAACGGTAAAGAATTTCTTATACGATTTAATGAGTGTATTATTGAGAAGATATTTTTGCAAATGTTATTTATTTGTTTATTCCAAATTAAATGCTTATCCTACATGTTTTACTGTCTCACTATAAGGGATCTGAACCCCATTAAGTGACACATGTAATACTGCATTTGTGTTAATTAAGGATAATAGTCTCTGATGGCCCATAATGATTGCTTGTGTCTTTCTAGGATTTAATTGAAGTCCATATTTCTCTGTTCACGCCGTTAGCGAGTCAAGGTCCTCATTATTTTGGTTACGGCGTCATTTAAGAATATTTGCCTGAGTGAAAGTAGATCTGCATGTCGTCCGCAAATAAATGATGTTTGCAATGTTTTAGGGAGTCAGATATGCCATTTATATAGATTGAAAAAAGCAATGGGCCGGGCACCGAGCCCTGTGGATCTCCAGCTTTACGGTAGGTCCAAGAAGAGCGTAATGTAGAATTTCCTACAACATATTGCTGGTGCTCACGAAGGTAGGAGTTGAACCATTGCGTGACACTGTCAGAAAGTGAGAGGTTTTTTAGTTTAAGCAACAATAAGTATAAGTATACCGTGTCAAATGCTTTACTAAAGTCAAGTAGTGTAAGAATAGTAAGTTTTCGATTATCAGATGCTTCGCGTATGTCTTCACATATATTTAGTAAAGCAGTATTTGTATTGTGCCCTGTCCTGAAGCCTGATTGGTATTGATCTAAAAGGTCGTGTTCAGTTAGGTAGTCAGTCAGTTGTTTATGGACTAATCGTTCCAAAGCTTTTGAAAGGGTAGGTAAAATACTAATGGGTCGAAAATCGTTAGGAGTTAAGGGAGTTTTTACTTTCGGGAGTGGGCGTACAATTGCTTGCTTCCATAATGTGGGATATATAGAGGTTTGTAGTGAGGAGTTGAAAACATGAGTTATGGTAGGTAGTATAACGTCGATTATTTTAAGAGTGATATTTATACGGTCAGTACCTTCTGCATTTGTTTTTATTCGTTTGAGAGCTTTCTTTATGCCATTTTCTGTAAGATATGAAAAATGGAAATGTTCTGTCTGGTGTATTTGTCATAAGTAATGCCACGAGTGATTTCCAAATTATCGATAAATTCACGACTCACGAAGTGAGAAGTGAATTTATCTAGAGAATTTGGAAATCAAGAGTGGCATTTGTTAGGACTATTTAACGAATAAAATTAAGCTGTTTACTCACAAATCATTATTTAACTATAGTTATTTTAAAATATTTATATATTTAATGTAAACGACGATGTTTGAAAACAACTGGGACACGATTGGTACGCTTCAACTGCTTCTTTTGTTTATCACTGCAACCTGATCATACTATTTATTGCCAAAGGAACGCAATAGTGTAAGAATGCTCTCTAGTGGAGAAAAAATGAAACACATCAAACTGTATATTAATTCATTTCTGATGTCGTATGATGTAAATATGACAATTATATTTTTCTGGATTATTACCTGGGAAAAAATACATTTAAGAAAGTGCAAACAGTGGTTTCTTTTTTTTGGTGGTATAATAAATTGCTACAAATGTTTTTATATTAACTCCCGCATGCGGCATGTCAGTCACTGCAAAATAATGGTCAGATCTGTTCAGAATATTAGGGGGGAGGAGCTTTCTTTAATATGGTAATTATAACACTGATAAATATTTCGTGAAACACGACTCTGATTGGTTGTAAAACAGATATCATTGAAACGTGTGATTGGCCATTGAGTCCCATTTGGGGCATGAGTTAAATAGTCAATAGTAGTTCATTTATTGTCTGTGTTTTGTCTTTAGGAGTAAAGAATGTGCTTGTAAAATGGTTATTGAGTGTGTCCAGGGAAACAGGTAGTTATTCTACCTGTGTGTCTTTCCTTCCTACACCCATTAGATTAGTTTAAAATCTGAGACCGATTGTGTAGGCCTACGTATCTTTCACAGGTAGCGTTCTGAATTTCCGGAATAAATGTGGCTAAATCGTATGTATCATTGTCATTAAACGAGAAAGTGAAAGTGATTGAATATAAAGAAAAACAAACTCTCAGTACGTGAAATAATGACTAAATTTAAATGTGAAAAAACCAAGTTTATGAAACATTAAAACAGAAAAGAAAAATTATTAATGAATGGATGCAAGGAAATGATCAAACGAAGAGGAAATAAAAAATAATAATGTGGGAGTGTTTTACAAGAGCACGATCAAAAAAATCTCCAAATTTCCGGACCCATGCTCCAAAGTCAAGCTCTAACTGTTGTTACATCAAACTATTTCAAGACAACTTCAGGTTGGCTGTATAGTTTTAAAAGACGATACAGTGTAGTGTGGAATGAAATTTGCGGGGAATCAAAGGATGTGGACGAAAGTACGGTTAGTGAGTAGAAAAATCAACTTTTATAAGATTCACGAGTGTTCCGTTGAGGTATTATTCAAAATTAATATAAAATTATGGAATATTCACCTGAAAGGTCCGTCTCCTCAACTTAATTAATTATTTAACTGTAGCGCTTTCGGGACTTGTCCCATCATCGGCAGGATTCAAAACGGGTGTTTCACTGAAGATCTGGTAGAGGGGGTTGCATGTATTGGGTTCGTTTTGGTTTATCAGTCTGTCGTCGTTGTGAGCTGCTTTCATGATTTCCATCTCTTCGAGTACGTTTATCTTCGCTGGATTATTTTCTCTGTGCATTACTGTTAGCGTGTTTTCAATATTTAACATGCGATGTTCTTCATGGATAACGTGTTTTGCATAGCTTGATTTTCCTTCTGTGTGAATGAAGTCTCGAAAATTTTCTTTGAATCTGATGTTAAAACTCCTGTTTGTCCTTCCTATATAAAAATCACCAACACAACCAATAACGAACATAATAGATACAAAATCACCAAATGGGTAAATAATACTCCCTCGCCACCAGTAATGAAAGCCCTTCCAAAAATCCATAAAAACAACATTCCCATAAGACCAGTTGTTAATTGTATGAATGCTCCTAACTATAAAATTTCCAAATTAGTCGCTCAGAAAATGAAAAATGATGTCAAACTTGAAAATCGTTACACAATTAAGAACTCATTTGAATTAGCAGACAAACTACAGCATTTAGAAATCAATAGGAACACTAAAATGACGTTATTCGACATAAAAAACCTTTACACAAATATCCCGATAAACGAAACAGCAAACATAATAAAACAAAAACTAACAGATAGTAAACTTGAAGAAAATTATATCAATCAGTTAAAGAAACTAATAGCAACAACAATAAAGCAAAATTACTTCCAATTTAACAATGAACTATTTATTCAAGAAGACGGGATCCCGATGGGGAGTCCTACATCCGGAATAATGGCAGAAATCTTCCTACAAGAACTGGAAAATAAACATTTTGAGGAACTAATACACAAATTCAACATAAAACTAATAATACGATATGTCGATGACGTACTAGTTATATACGACAATGAAAACAGAAAAGAAATACTACAAGACTTAAATAACATGCATGAAAAAATCACTTTCACCGAAGAAACAGAAGTTAATAATAGCATAAACTACTTAAATTTGTCTATAACCAAAAATCTACACAACAAGAAACTAGAAATCGGTATCTACCGGAAACCTACAAAGAATGCTCTGGTCATAAACAAAAAATCTACACACCCTTTTCAACAGAAAATTAGTACATTTAATAGCTTAGCCAGTAGAATGTTGAAACTCCCATTAAGCAAAGACAATTGTATCCAAGAACTGAACTACATTAAATATATGGCAAAAACCAATGGCTATAATGAAGAATTCATAGATAAGCTCGTAAATAAACAAAAAAGGTAGAACAATATAACCAACATAACTAAACTAGAAAAAGAATCTGATAACGACAAGAAAACATGGATAACACTTACATACACAGGAAAAGAAACGACAAAATTAGCCAATACACTAAAAAAAACGATAAAAACGTAAAAATGACATACAGAACCAATAACAAATTAAACAACATAATAAACAATAACATTGAAGAAAATAACATTTTCAACAGCAAAGGAGTTTATAAACTAATATGTAAGGACTGCAACAAATTTTATATAGGAAGGACAAACAGGAGTTTTAACATCAGATTCAAAGAACATTTTCGAGACCTCATTCGCGCAGAAGGAAAATTAAGCTATGCAAAACACGTTATCCATGAAGGACATCGCATGTTAAATATTGAAAACACGCTAACAGTAATGCACAGAGAAAATAATCCAGCGAAGATAAACGTACTCGAAGAGATGGAAATCATGAAAGCAGCTCACAACGACGACAGACTGATAAACCAAAACGAACCCAATACATGCAACCCCCTCTATCAGATCTTCAGTGAAACACCCGTTTTGAATCCTGCCGATGATGGGACAAGTCCCGAAAGCGCTACAGTTAAATAATTAATTAAGTTGAGGAGACGGACCTTTCAGGTGAATATTCCATAATTTTATATTAATTTTGAGTGGAAAAAGAAACTGTGTGGTACTTTAATTTCAGGATACGCGCCTAAAAGACATTTTTAACGCTGACGAAATGGATTTTTTTGCGCGTTCTATAAATAATCCAACGCACGAAAAAGACATATACGGTACTCTATAATGTAAGATTTGTTCATTTTTAATGCGGAATTTTGTCAATTCCGTTTTGAACAAGTTTTACTGTATAACAAAGTAAATATACACGAATTAATTACTTGCATTCACATAGAAATAACCATAGTATGATAATATAACAAAGCAAATTAGTCCATCTCGGAAAATATTGGTTCTAATAAAACAGTAATCATTTATATATAAACAGGCAAAGACGAAACAGTTAAGTATCATTTTCTTCTCTATTTGTCAACCGATCTTTTAGTAACTATTGACGAGCTTTAGTGTTATCAATAAAATATTTTGGAAACAGTTAGTTTTGCTATGATGATCTTGCAGAAGATTTCCGGGCTGTTGGCCGTGGTCTTGAGGCTTGTAGTTCTGCCTTTTTTTTTTACTGCAATGCAGTTTTTATATAAAATCTCCATGGTGCAAGAGTTAAATTTCTTCCAGAGAAGCATGTAATGTACTAAGGTCATGTCCAAAAAAATAGGCACCAAAAGACAGCGCCAAAGCTCCCATTTAAACTATAGGGAAGTAATGCATCTACATGTGTTAATCATAGAGGCAGACGAACATCCTGCCAGTGTAGTGATATGTGGTCAGCATGTCGGGTCCATCAGGCGTTATAGCTTGCTTCCTCAGTCTGGAGCCCCAGCTTATTGTAGCTACTCAAATTCCTCACGATTCTGAGTGCTAATTTAGAATAATATCACCCGGTTCATTAGTTCCACTCCAACATAAATATACATATTTTGTGAGGTAAATAACATATCTGCCGTTTTTAACTGCAACGCACTAAAATCCAGCGCCAAAGCTCCCATTTAAACTACAGTAGAGCAATATATCTACATGTGTTAATCACAGAGGTAGATGACCATCCTGCGTGTAGCGATGATATGTGGTCAGCATGTCGGGTCCATCAGCCGTTATTGTTGGTTTTCTCAATCTGGAGCCCCCAATTATTGTAGCTACCCATATTCCTCATGATTCTGGGTGCTAATGTGAATATTATCACTCGCATCATCAGTTACACTCCAATATAATTATACATAATTTGTGAGGTATAAAAATGCCTGATTATGGTCAAATTTCGAGTACTTGGCGAACACTAGTTCCTATAAAGAGTTTTATTTTTACTGTATTTTTACTTATTATTCTATGTGTTTTATGCACTTGTCAACACTGATATTTATTGCGTTCCACAATCAATTCGGGGCTTTATGTTGGAGCAATATAACAACACAGTGTTTAACAAATACTGGTGAGGTTGTACATAACGAATTATTTACTTACGAAACTTAAGACGTTTTTTAATGCAATTTATTCCATTATTAAGTGATATTTGTAACATTTGTCCCTGGAAAATTACTATCGTGAAAGTATGTTAATGTAATGTGAAATGTATGAGTGGAAATGTATTTTTACGTTGTAACCGTAGCCATTTTGAATTTCCATAGAAGAGGTAACTTTTTTACGTATTTAGACACATTTAAAATGTAACGAACCTAAAAGCTAACACTAAACTAATTAAATTACTCTAACCTAGGTGAATCCCATGAAACGACTTCTTTACGCGATTAAATATGTACATTTGTTTGTGTTTTACAAGGTTAAATTCGAGCATAAATAAGTTATTATCGACGGAGATGCTGTGTGTTATCGACAGAGTCGTGGGTTTATCGCTGGGTTATTAGTGTTGTTATCTCAGGTTATTAATGTGGTCAAATTTGTCACAAAAGGATTACGATGAGGAATAATCCTATTTGTTATTTCAGAAGTATTTTTCTTTCTTTCATTTTTTTGAGCCTGTCGCTGGTTATTACTGTGATTATCGCTGGTTCATAGAAAAACTGTTTTAACCAGAGTGGTCTTCTTCTTCTTCCTTCCAAGTATTAGGCCAAGGTTTGTTACGATCCTATAGAAAATTTTCCCTCCAGCGTTTCATAGGACGGCCCAGAGATCTTCGTCCTCTTGGTATATAATTATAAACAATTTGGGTGAATCCGATTTGAACTCATTCTTCTACAGATGCTGATTTTATCCCAATTTAGTTGGTACTTTACGTTGTTTGATAATTCCAAAATTGGCGTAGTCCTTCAAATTACTTTTAAGATATCGGTGCTCCTTTCCTGATCCCATCTGGTGTATACCACTGTTCTGCGCATGAATCTCATTTCACTCTGCTTTCATGTTGTTTTTTTTTTTAGTGCTATGCTTGCCACGACAGGAAATAGTACAACTTTTTTTTTCCATATTTACAAGTAAACTGAGTTAAAGATAATTAAATTCCTGGGTCCAAATATTTTTTCATGTAAGTCATTTTATGATTATTAATTGCAGTCGGTTTATTAAACAGTGATCAGATTTAATATTGTTCTAGCTTCCACGGCCGTCCCAAGAAGTTCACCCTTCTAATAAGCGATTTCGAAATTTCAGTTAATGTAGGGCCTATAGTTAGAATTTTTACAGGTAGTGCGAACTACAGCCTGCCGATTAAAGTGCACAACAGGATTTCCAATATTCTTCACAACTTTAGATTTATCTCCTGCTATGTCGGAGTGTTTGTTTTCACCGTGCACTCTTTGGATACGAATTTGAATTGCACGTTAACGTACGAATTGAGTGCACACACTGGTTACGTTTTTTTTAGTCAGGAAGGTACTGTGCGGTCGAGTTTGTGATGTAGCAAACTCGACTAATTTTGTGATACTAAGGTTTTTAGACTATTATACCTTAATATTATAAAAATGTCTGGTTAGAATCTTAGGAATATTAAAGTTAAGGATCTATGAAAGAAATATAGCTATATGTTGTGTTGTAGAATATATATTTTATTTTATTACCAATACGACTTTTTTTCTGGAGGTTTGAAGAACTCGGGTAAATTCGTGATAATATTAGAGTAAATTCGTAACAAACATTTTAGTCACTCTCCATGTTACTCGTACATCCAATGCAATTGATATCCCATTTATAAACAGTCAACTCTTGACATTTTTCAAACATTGAAAGTTTTATTGTGCAATTCAATATAACTTGATTTAATTTCTATTAATTTTATAAGAGCATGGAACCAGAGATCACATTTTCGACATTGTATCCATTCACGTTTATTGTCGAAGAATATCTACTCAAAATTTTCTTCAAACCCAGACAAGTATTATATTTAACAACTGCTAACATGAATGAAAACACTTCATCTACAAGTTAACATAAAATACACCCGACGAACGCTGTTATAACAAATATGAAAACAGAGCAATAAAGTAGACTTTCTGCCGTCTACAAGACAGAAAAAAATGTTTTTCTTGCTAGTACAACTTCATTACAAACGAAAAAAAAATAACGAAATTATCCGTGTCATGAAATTAGCAGAGTTTGCCATAGCTCTTTGTTGTGCAATCAATAATTTGTTTTTTGATAATAGAAACAGATTCATGACTTAGGAAAAAATAGAGTAGAAGCGCAACGAGAGCTCATATCACGGATGTATTCCTCTCGCAATAACAATTAAAAACAATACTTCATATAATCTATGTATCGTAGTGATTCATAAATAAATGTATGATTAAATTTACCAGATTTTTTAATTCTTGGTATTTCTTTCCATGCCCTACGTTGATGGTCACGTAAATGATAAGTTGAATCGATTTGGGGTACGGCGCAAAAAGTGGAAATCAGAATTTCGAGATAATTTTGGTTTTAAAATGATGCTTAGAAACGTCGATGATAAAAACATGAAACAAATTTGCGGACCATCCAGAAACAAAACTGGGAAAAACTGCACTTAAACTAGTCCTATAGAATAACAGTGCGCATGCGCCAGAGTTTATAGAGCCAGCGATAACCCACAATCGAACCACATCGATTATCATCCTTGATTACTATCCGTCGCTATGAAATTTAAATTACCAATATTTGCAATAAATCCCCAAATCTATGTTTAAAAAATATATTAATAATATTAAAATTACCAAACGTTTATTAAAAATGGGTGTACACTTACTTATCACTCCCTAACGCTGATCCAACCAGCGATAACCCAAAACAGCGATAGAAAAATCATAGACTAAGTAATATACTCTGTGGAGAAAATAGCAATTAGCATCACAATATTGTCTAACAGTGTCATAATATTGTGATTTGCATATTTAAATAAGTACTTGAAAATTGTCTAATAATGTTATAAAAATTGTTTGAAAAAGTTTAAAATATTAAATAATGTTAGTAAATACAGAAGAAGAGCTATAGTTTACAACAATATAACTGAAAAATCAAGCGCTAGAAGTGCAGTTGAGCACAAAACTGTAAAATAACAATTTATAAAGCACTATTTCCTATATTATCTGAAGTAAGTTGCTGCCGTTGTGGCCGTGACGTCAGATTCGATATTCAGACGTTAGTCTAGGGTGAAAACATGTTTTCTTCAATAGAGATGCGAAAATAGAACAAATATTTTATTGTAATAAAAGTGCACTGCTGTATTTCAAAATGCTATATTTCCAAAATTACATAGCAAAGAGTTTGAAATTTAATAAAAATCACATCCTCACATAGAGTTTCTTAAGAAAAAATGGTTCAACTGAATCGATTGTCGATAATAATCGATACATCATCGTACGTATTTCTTGAAAATGAACAACGGCAAATTAACCCTTACAAAATATTCAATAAATAGAGCCACTTATTTATAACGTAATCTTCGAAATTTGTAATATAATTTATTACAATACATGTATAACAACCTAAAAGCTAATCTAGCTTATTTAAATTACTCTAACATGTGAAAGTAAAAAATATAATGGCATTTAGACAATATTAAATTACAGGTATGTAAATAAATTATACTATATGTGTAAGAAACTAAAAGCTAATTATGTATAAGAATCAATTACTCTAACCTAGTTTCTTTGGCGATGGTCCGCAGATTTTCTGTGTGTTTTCATCTTCGGTGATCCTAAGCTTCATTTTAATACTAAATTTATATCGAAAAGGGGGCGTCTCGTACAGCAAAGTAGTGATATGTGTATTTTGTAGTGCTTATAAAATGTTATTTTACTGCTTTGTTTCTGGGTGGTCCGCATTTTTTTTTTTTTTTTGTTTTCATCTTTAGTGGTCCTAAGCTTCATTTTAAAACCAAAATTATCTCAAAATTCGGATGTCATTTTTTTGCGCCGTAACCTCGCTTTGATCCCACAAACATTCGTGTCCAAAAACCAAATTAATAAATGTTTCGATGTCCATTACATTCAGTACCAGGCACTGAGCAGGTCATTTAAACCCACAGGCCAGCCATTTAAATATCCCAACTACCCTTTTCGTGGCACTTCAGAAAATGGACCATTATTCACAAACTATTACTCCTAGAAATTTAAAGTTTGTACATACCTAAAGAAGATATCTTAGTAGGATTTGATGGTGAAATAACTTGGGTGATTGACATCACATGGTATCGGCGTATCAATTTCAGGAAGTGGAAGTTCATCTTCACTTTCACTTTGTGAATCTTCTAATTCAGGAATCAGTTGATCGCCTGAATCATCATTATACAAAATATTCACTAATTCTTCTTCAGTGAGATATGTTTTTCTTTCGCCATGGTTTCACTTACGCACAAACAACAGCGTGATAACGAGAAACATGTACGACTGCATTTGAGCCTGGAGGCAAGTTTGGGGTGAACGAATTCCATGTGTTGTTTGTTTTAAAAATAAAAGGCGATTCACCAAGGTTAAATGTGTCGAACGGGAATAGAAAATGTACATTTACATGCCATTTATGATCTCCCAAGACATACTAAGCCAACACAATATTTAGGTGCCGAATATAAACGCGGTTTGTTCGCACCTGCTGTAAAACGAGTTAACTGGCTGACGGCCGCATACACGATACTCTCTTTAAACGCCTTAACTGGTTTATGGTACTGAATGTGTTAAACGTACGAACTTAGTAAAATATCCCAACAAGTTGGGATTTATTTCGGACGTCGGAACTATACGTGCGTAAACGTACAAATGACTCGCATCTTGTGTGAAGAATCGGAATCGTTCATGCGTTTTCGTACGTGTTCCCGAGACCGAATTTCGTACGAAAACGCATGCAAAGTAAGCGCGGCTTAATCTGAATCATGCGCAGTGAACTGTCTTAACGTAAATTCAATCATTGCTCCACATATAGTGGACTCGGTATTTTAGTTTCACAGGCGATTTGCTTTGTGGTAAGTAGGTCTATTTTGCACGGATAAGTATTTAGCATATCAAGCGGCGTTGTCACGTGTTAATCACTGACAATAACGCACTATATTATATAATACCGCAAAAGACAAAAGTTACAACACTATTAAGATAATTATATCCACGTGGAGTTGACATGGAAACGTCATTTTATACGTCAATTATAATGCGAAGACATTATTGGCAGAGAACTGTTTTTAGTTTTGGGTGATTGGAGCGGCGTCTTAGAAGCCTCTAATAACAACGTCCAGGCTCTGTCTGGCAGTAATAATATATATATATATATATATATATATATATATATATATATATATATATATCTTTTTTTTAACTAGAGGGAAACAGTTGCATTTGATGCCGCCTGGAAACTAAAATACCGAGTCCACTTTACCAAACAACGTGCATCACCATTCTCTAACACAAAAAAAATATATCTGTTCCAATTTTGTATTGAATGTGGGCATCGTACTCATACTGATAAGTACGCCACTGACTGTTTACTATTTACGTGCAGCGCGTCCAAACACTACCTTTTTTGCCTCTAGTCAAGGTAAGTCACTGAACGTAGAACAGGAACGTGTTGATTTTCCCCAGGCATCAGTTTTGCAGGCCTGCTCTAAATTAAGTAAATACAGTAATGGTATAATATTTTTGTATCTCACTCACCGTTTCTTCAGGATGATGTGATGTGACTTGTTTCTATGTTGTGTAGCCAAACTTTTTTAACAACTTGTCTATTTCTTTGTTCACATTTAATTGTCTTCAATTTTCACAAGTCTGTAAAGAATGCAACACCACATTTATGCATATGCTTAAGTAATAATTCAGATAATTTTTAACACAGTAAATTTAATAATGAACACAGGTATATGGATTCTTAAGCCATGAAAAATGTTCAAATAATTCTCATAACACTTCCAATAAATGTTATTTTTAAGCCAAATATGTGCTTGATATATAAAATTATAAAATTCATTTCACGAAATATTAATAAATTCAATCACATTTATATAATTTTTCACAATCACTGTATTAAAATATAATTTTACATAAATTGTAAAAGAATAAATTATTTATATCCGTCGAATTCCTGTAATTCAATTTAAAAACTTAATTTATTTTGTCCATACGCAAAAAAAAAATCCATTATAGAAGTTATTAACTTTTAATACATTGAAATTATCTAAACTATGCCACAAAACAAAACAAATTGTTTTAAAAAATTCAGTATGTATATATTAATTTCAGTTTATATTATGTGTAATAAACACTTATTTGAATTACTCAGTTACACTAAAAATAATTAAATCCCTGATTATGTCACAAAAAGCAAATGAAAGCTTTTAATTGTTTAAAAAGCTCGAATACGAAGTTCTAAAATTCAGTTATTAATTTGCGTAATAAATACACTAGATTTATGCACTATTTTCGGGAAGTTATTGAAAGATTATTATATGTTTAAGTGTCAACACTTTCAGTTTAATTTGATGATAGTGTTTTACAAAGTGCATTTATGAAGTCACAAGATATAGAAGGCAGTGAAACGTCATTGCAAGTATTGGAGTATAGTTACGTAATTGTCCACGTATTTTAGAGCACTCACCCCCTATACCGATCACAACCCCAAATACGTCTGTTCGCTGTGAGTAGCCTACAGCGACTGTCTCAGCGTCAAGAGTATCGTAAACGCGCGCATAGATCGAACACTGTCCTCACTCGTGTTTCATTCCTATTACATACAGTATAGCCCATATCGCTCCACATACATTTCAATAATTCCAGTGACAAGTTTCATGAATATTTTATATGTTTGTATAAATATTATTCCCTGAGAGTAGTTAATAATAACAACAAGAATTAATCGTAAAACTAATTTATTCAAATCGACGTTTCAATCTCCTTGTGTGAGATCATTTTCAAGAAATTTTTTGACATGGTTGTTTATAATATATAGTTATCATCAAGACAATTTTTCTATACTATATATATGTATATATATATATATATTTTTTTTTTGCAAACTTAAATGAATTTTAACAAGGAATCATATGCTTCTCACCATTCACTTAAACCTATTTGTTTATTCAATGCTTTATTTTGTTACTTTTATATAGGCCATTTCTGCTATTAATCGTTTTTGGTAATTATTTTCTTTGGTGTAAAATGTTTATGTCATCCATTCCATTTCATTTCATGATTTTCATTAATTCTATGTACACTGATTACTGAAAATTCTGCAAAAATAAAATTGATAGTAATAAATTGACAGATGTTGTATACAAAATGCAGTGTGATGGTTGTGAAAAGTCTTATGTAGGCCAAACAAAAAAGATTTATAAGAAAAAGAATTGACGAACATAAAAAGAACATCAGTACACCAGGTGTAAAATAATATTAGTAGTGTCTGTATGCACAATAAACTTATTATTGATATGTGTTTATATATTATATTGTTTTGTAACACATTATGAAATGTGCGTGTTAAATGAATAATGTTTTCTAAATAAATCCAATTTATGCATACTATTACAGTACATATGAAAAAAAGAAAGAAAAAACAGCTATCAGGGATTACCTATTTATCTATGCAGGTAGGCCTATGCTGTAACAATTCTTAAAGTCATTTTTTTATTCCTTAGAGTAAAAATATCGATAGACATCCATCAACTTTCACACTAAATTTTTATTTTGAACTGTAATACGTTTTTAAAAGGCAAATACATGACTAATAAGATGCGTATGTAGCTGTAAACAATATTTATAATAAATAGAAAAACATTAAATAATACAAATAATTTATCTCATATTTTTAATATCAATTATTCACATTGGAAAAAATATATATATATATATATATATATATCTTTATTTATTTATTTATTTATTTATTTATACACTAGTGTCCAAAATAAAAATAACAAACTGGCATTTCTCCTTCCTATGTATAATTCACTATATATTCATATAAAACGTAAACATATGTCAGTACAGTCCTGTTCTGAACTGCCGATGGCATTCCGGCCAACTTACAACCATGCAAAAGATGACGTCAGTGCACCTATCAAACAGGGCACTGCAGTATAGTGTTTATTGCTTGGTCCAACATCAATGTTTGCTGTGTAAACATTTACTGCAGGTAGGGTATGGCACAGAGAAGCCGCCTAGAAGATTCTCTTCGTTGGAGGGCCATAGGAAGAATGAAAGTAGGACAGAGTCAAGCTGATGTGGCCAGATGACTTAATGTGAATCGTTCTGTTGTTTCTCGGATGTGGCAACAGTCCCAAAATGTATCCCGAAGACCAGGGCAAGGACGACCAAGAGTGACATCAGAAAGAGAGGACCGTTATTTGGCTCTAAGGGCAAGACGGTACCGCCGTAGTACTGCATGACAACTGGCATCTGACCTCACAGCATCCACTGGAACAGTTATATCGGGGCAAACAACATACAGACGGCTTCGCCAGAGAGGCTTTATTGTCGAAAACCTGCTGCATGTGTACCCCTGACGCGTATTCAGAGAAGAGACCGTCTAGAGTGGAGTCATCAACATGCCAACTAGACGATCGAACAGTGGGTCAATGTTCTCTTCACAGACGAGTCCAGATTTAGTCTTGAAAATTATTCTCGACGAATTCGCATCCGGAGAGAACCTGGAACACTATTTCAAACATTGTAGAAAGAGTCCAATTTGAAGGTGGTTCAATAATGGTGAAGGCAGGAATTCTGTTGACTACTCGAGCACCTCTTCATGAAATTGTACGGGTACATCGACAAGGTATAACTGCTATCAGGTATCGTGACGAGATCTTGGCACCTCATGTGCGGTTGTTTCGCGGTGCTGTGGGCCCAGATTTCTTACTGATGGATGATAATGCTCGTCCTCATAGAGCACAGATGGTTGATGAGTTCCTGGAAACTGAAGATATTGCACGCATGGGATTGCCTGCTCGCTCTCCCGATTTGAATCCTGTAGAGCATGTCTGGGATGCACGTGAAAATCCACCAACCACTCACCAGGCCTTGAGAGTTGCTCTGCAGGAAGAATGAGCGTTATTGCCTCAAAATAAGATTGATGACATTATTCGCAGCATGCCACGCCGTTGTGAAGCCTGTATTGCTGCCAGAGGTGGTCAGACCCAATACTGAACACACTAACCTGTTTTCTGGATGTGTTTGATATTCACTAATTTTGAAAAAAAAAAAAAAAAAGGCATTTTGTTTTATTGGTATCCACGAATGTTGCAATTGTTTACTTTCTTTATTCTTCTCGTTGTTTATACTTTCGTATCACCTGTTTATACTATTTTCTGGCAAAATAAAACCACAAAGATGAAATTTCAGTTTGTTGCTTTAATTTTGGACACTAGTGTGTGTGTGTGTGTGTATATATATATATATATATATACAGGGTGAAAATTATTTAAACCGACAAACTCTGGGAGGTTGTAGGGGACACAAAAACAAATATTTTTCCCTAATGTCATTTTTTCCTGTGAGGATTATTTAAACCGGTAGAGGAACATTTCTATGGCGGAAAATTAATTAAACCAACAAACACTTTTGCATTTCTTATTACTAAGAGAACGCAATTACTTAAATTACAGTAGAGGTTTAAAAATGCCTCCATTGACATGTAAACAAAGGTTACAGGAGGATCATGTTCTGTTTAACACGGGCAAAAAGTCCAGGAGTATCGTTAATTTCTCCTGCTGCTGCTACTATCCGGGAACCAGATCCTCTTCTGATGCAACAGGAGTTGTGTAAACAAGGTTGCGCATCTCTCCCCACACAAAAAATCCAGAGGGGTCATATCTGGGGATCGAGCAGACCATGGTACAGGACCACCTCTGCCAATCCACTTTTCTGTAAACCATTGGTTCAAGAATCGACGCACACGACGACTGAAATGTGCCGGCGCCCCGTCATGTTGGAACCACATCCGTTGTCTTGTAGGGAGCGGGACGTCTTCCAGCAATACTGGCAATGCTCTGGCGAGAAAATGGTAGTAGTGCCTGCCATTTAATGGCCTAGGTAGGAGATATGGCCCAATTAAACAGTGTCCAACATCATCAGTCCACACACTAACGAAGAAACACACTTGATGTGCGTGAGTAGCTGTGGCATGTGGGTTATCCTCACTCCAAACATGCGCATTGTGCATGTTGGAGACTCCATCACGCCCGAACGTTGCTTCATATGTAAACAACACATAGGATGGAAATGTAGGATGCATTTGACACTATTCCAGGTACCACTGCGAAAACTGTGCTCTGGATGCACAATCAACTGGTTCCAGGTTTTGGACATGCTGGATTCGTCTGATTCGTCCCCATGTTATGCACAATTGCACGAGTGCTGATTGAAGGATCTCGCTCCACATGCTGCAGGACAGCTTCCTCAAATCGCAGCATTCTTACTGTGCGACGGCGTCCCTGTCCAGGTAATCTGCTAAATGACCCGGTCTCACGCAGACGTTGGTACACAGCAGTAAACGTCGTATGATACGGGATACGGCGATTAGGATATTGTTGTTGATAAACCCGTTGTGCAGCTTATCCGTTGTGGTGCGCTACGTAGTACGCACCAACTATATCAGTGTACTCACTCCAGATGTATCACTCCATTAGTAAACAGATACAATTCACTACTACACTGGTGGACAAAGCAATTCCTATCACCAACAGCAGTTGCAGTCATGACAACTGAAGAGCATAATACGCCCTCTACCGGTTTAAATAATCCTCATAGGAAAAAATGACATTAGGGAAAAATATTTGTTTTGGTGTCCCCTACAACTTCTCAGAGTTTGTCGGTTTAAATAATGTTCACTCTGTATATATATTAAACTTACCATAGAACAAATTTAGAAAAAAAATACACTTTTCATTTCACAAAAAATATAGAACGAAATTTATCAACTGATGAACAGTGGATCACGTAATTCCGTCGCCTATTACAATGACATCTGAATTGACAAGCGCCTAATGTTTTTATCTTTATGTTTATAAAATAGAAGTGCATGGACTTCATGTATGAAAAATATATGATTCACATAATAAATAAAATTCTTACATACTTGCAGTGAGACAGAAGATGTCTTTCTATTTTCAGGGCAGTTCTTATAAGCCATATCTAAAATTTTCTGAGCTCTGGATGTAATTATAACATTAAAAAATCACACTGCCTTGACAATGTCCATTATTTATTGTAGCGCCAAACTAACATTACTCAGTTATGCATCAACAATATAAGAGCGGGAACTTTTGGCACTAAGCTACGTGATGCAAAATTTAGTTTAGTATTCATGAAGATATTCTTTCAAAGCCGCTTGTTACGAAACACGGAATCTCTGATAGGACTGATGGCGTTTACATGTTTCTATAATAAAAAAAAGCTATATTTAAATATTTTGTGCTAAAAGTTTGCGTACACTTACATCATGACCCTGCAACAGATGGCATCAAAATCTCATTCTATGGCGCTAAATCGGTTGATGCAAAACGCCATCCAAATATAAAATGTAAAAGATATATAAATTATAAAAAAGTACTACTAATTATATAGAATAAATTAAGTTCTGGATTATTGTGACGTTATATATATAAACATATACCGTATAAGCTAAACTATGACTTGTCGCAGAGACTGTAGCATGTTCACTCCGTACTTTTATTTTCAACATCCGCTGTTACGACGGCATTTTGGGAAACTTTTAACTCTCTTGGCACAGTTTAAGTGATAGACGTAAATTGCACTCCTTTCACTTCTTTTCAAGCTTCTGAATTCCTACACTCCTAGTTACCTGGCGTCCAGATTTGAGAATTTACCTTCTTAACACAATATTGACACTAGGTCACAAGATAACAGTCTGCTAATAAGCCCCCTTCATACCACTTCCTCTTATTCTACTTCTTTCACAGTAACCTCTGTCCGCTCCTGGAATTCCCTCCCTCAATATATCAGGGATGGCCGTACACTTGGCACGTTTTGAGCGATTCCAAAACACACCTCCAGCAGAGCATAGAAGTTGAGAATTACCTTCAATCACATTTTAAAGTTTACTAATTATAATGTTCTCGTTATTGGGTAAACCAGTGGGAGGGTTCGAGAATAATCCTTAATTAGTTGAGTGAAAAATACTGAATGTGTTAGTCGCGTGGGGGTCAACTTCACCCCCAAATAAAAACAACCATTTTATTTTTGTTAATCGTTTATTTATCTAATTACTAGAATGAATACATTTTATACCTTTGCCAATCACATGTTGTTCATAAAATTCACTTAAAATTCCTAAAAATATATTAAAAGTGCTGCAAAATACTAGTCCATGAAGTTAGTTTCGATTTCAATTTATAAACATTAAATTAATATTTTATTTGAAAAATCACATTTATCAATTCAGCAAAAGATCAATTCAGTACACATTATGAAAAATAAGTTCCTAGTCATATTTTTCAAATTCTTCTAGGCATTCTAGGTACACAGAAAAAAAAACACTATTAGTCGCGTGGGAGTCAGCTTTACCCAGGAAAAAACCAACCGTTCTAAATTATCGGAAGAGACCATTAAATCTGACCCTTTTGTCAACAAAAGAAAGCTATGCTTATTTTAGGAAGGCACTGATATCCGTAACAATGTTGCCAACGTAGTAACAAATATAAAAGTTCAAATATACATCGAAGGGTCATTTTAATCATCTCGCTACTAGCTAAGGGATAAAGTACATAGAAACATTTTTGGACCCAAGAGAGATGAAGAGACAGGCGAATAGAGTAGACTACATAACAGTGAAGTACATGATCTTTATGGTAAACCATATTTTAAATAACAATTAAATTTCGTAGACTGTGATGCAAAGGACATGTGGCACGAATGGGGAATGAAAGAAGAGTGTGCGAGCTCGAAGATAACCAGGGAAAACGCCCAGTAAATAGGCCAAGAATTGGGTGGAAGAATAACATTAACCATGATTACACAAGGGATCATCAAATACATTAATTCAGGATAGAGAGTATTGCGCCCACGCGGCCGTTAACCCACAAATTTGAAAGTGCAAGTGAGTTAATTAGTTAATACTTACTTACTTACTTACTTACTTACTTACTTACTTACTCACTGGCACTATCGAACCCGTAGGTTCATGGCCGCGCGGACATAAGCTCTCCATACATCCCTATCCTGAGCCAATGCTTTCCAATCATTCCCTGTATAATCTACTTCCCTCAAATCATAGTTAATGTTGTTCTCCCACCTCATTCTTAGTCTACCAACTGGGCGTTTTCCTTCTGGCTTTCCTACAAGAAGTTTCCATGCATGTCTTTCATTCCCCATACGCGCAACATGTCCTGCCCATCGCAGTCTACGAGAATTAACTGTTCTTATTATATCTGGCTTCCTATAAAGACCATGTAGTTCATTGTTATGTAGTCTTCTCCATTCACCTGTCTGTTCATCTCTCTTTGGTCCAAAAAAATTTCCTAAGTACTTTATTCTCAAATACTCGTAATCTCCTTTCCTCCCTTAAAGTAAGAGTCCATGTTTCGCACCCATATAATATAACTGGTAGAATAATAGTTTTATATATTTTCAGCTTAACGTTTTTTTGAAAGGAGTTGGGACATCAAAAGTCTCTGCAATGCATAATAGCATGCATTTCCAGAATTGAGCCTATGTTTAATTTCTTTGTGCATCTCATTCCTATTTGTGATTATTGTTCCTAGGTATTTGAATTCAGCCACTTCCTCAAAATTTCCCTCATTTGTCCTTAGCAGTCCATTTCCATTATATACTGAATTTCTACATGTGACCATATATTTAGTATTACTGATATTTACTTCCAGTCCCAATTTCTTAGTGTTACTCAATAGTGTGTGCGTGTTGGTCTTTAGTATCTCCTCGCTATCGGCCAGTAGTACTACATCATCAGCATAAATTAACAGCTTATTAATACCATTCAGTTGTAAGCCTTCCTCATTCTCTATTGATTTAATGGCATGCTCTAGTACAAAATTAAATAGTGGAGGAGATAGTGCATCTCCTTGCTTCAACCCATTCTGGATTTCAAAAGTGTCTGAAAACTGTTTGCCTACACGCACTCTACTCTTTGAGCCATTTAGACACATTCGTATAAGTCTAACTAACTTTTTAGAAATTCCGAACTCCAGCAGGATACTATATAACTTCTCCCTCTTAATAGAATCATATGCTTTTTTGAAGTCTACATATAGTTGATGTACAGTACCATTATATTCTCATTTCTTTTCTAAAATCTGTCTTATACTAAAAATCTGATCTGTTGTAGACCTGTTTCTTCTAAATGCACATTGATGATCTCCTAGAATGCCATCAATATAGGGAGTAAGTCTGCTTACTAATATATTTTTAAGAATTTTGTACGAAGTTGACAGTAATGAGATGCCTTTCTAGTTGTTGCAATCAGTTTTATCTCCTTTCTTATAAATTGGTAAGATAATTGATTCCTTCCATTCATCTGGAAGAGCTTCTTTTTCCAAAATCATACTAAGCAACCAGCGTATCTTGCCCATCATTTTTTCTCCCCCTGATTTTATCAGTTCTGCTGGGACCTCATCTGAACCTGATGCTTTATACATCTTCAATTTTTCAATTGCCATTTCAACCTCTAATGCACTTGGCTCTGCGACTAGCATTTCTGCTGTCTGTAACTTATCCTCCTCAATGTCTTGTTCTGTATGTACATTTAATAGCTGATTAAAGTAACTTTTCCATCTATTTAATATACTCTTAGAATCTGCAATCATATACCCATTTTCATTCCGAATTATGTTTGTTCTAGCCTGAAACCCTTTCTTCTCTATACTAATTCCCTGATATAATTCTCTAATGTTCCTATTTTTTGCATTCATTTCAAGATCATTAATCTTCTCCCTCAAATATTCCCTCTTTTTACTCTTTAGTAACTTGATGGTTTCCCGTCTAACACTACCCAATTGCTCTAAATTTACCTCATTTGGCTCGTGTAACCATTTCATTTTTGCTAGCTTTCTTTCCTTTACAATGTCGGCACATTCCTCATCAAACCATTTCTTGTTTTGCCTCTTTTTTAAACAACCAATGCTTTCTGATGCTGACAATTTAATAGTATCTCTTATAGCCTCCCATTCTTTATTTATATCAGTTTCTTCTTCGTTTGCCACATTGTCATCTGAAGATTCCAGTACTTCAAATCTATTAGCAATTTTGATTTGGTATTCTTGCCGCATTTCATCATTTTTCAAGTTTTTTAATTCATATTTTACAGAATCATCTGTAGCGTTTGTTCCTCTCATAAGCGATAGCCGTTGTCTGATTTTCACTCTGACCAGATGATGATCCGAATTGCAGTCTGTCCCTCTAACTGATCTAACATCAATGATGCTACTGTGCCAGCGTTTATCCACTAATACATGATCTATCTGGTTCCGAGTTTCTCCATCTGGAGACGTCCAGGTGTATTTATGAATATCCTCATGCTGAAATGTTGTGCTCTTAACAATGAGATTCTTTGATGTGGCAAATGTGACTAATCTAACCCCGTTGTCGTTACTATCTTCATGAAGACTGAATTTGCCTATTGTTGGTTTGAATATATCTTCCCGTCCCACTTTTGCATTAAAATCTCCTAAGAGAATTTTCATATGATATCGTGAAAGGCTATCAAATAAGCATTCTAATTCTTCATAGAACTCATCCTTGATCTTGTCATCTTTATCTTCTGTGGGGGCATGTGCATTTACAATTATAAAATCATGTCGTTTACCCTTTAGAATTATGTATGATATCCTATCACTAACAAACTTAATATCTCGGATAGCGGATAGTATCCTCCTTCTGACTAAAAAACCCGTTCCAAATGCAGGTCTTTCTGCACCCCCATAGTATAATGCAAAGCTTCCTGATTCCTGACTACCTACTCCTGGCCACCTAACTTCCTGTAAAGCGACTATATCCAAGGGCGATTTATCTAGTTCCCGCGTTAATATATCTAGTGCCCCGCTATTGTATAAAGTCCTAACATTCCATGTTCCTAGGAACATGTCCCTATGTTTGAGCCTTTGGCATGGGTTCCCTGAAGTAGTTCCCGCCCGGAGAACCGAATGGGGGACTATTTGACCTCCGGAAAATTTTTCCCCAGATGAACCCATGTCCGCATTTATTGACGGTTGTATTTTTACGGTGAAAAATCGTCACTCTTTCGCCCAAGGTACTTTTTTTGTCTGGCTTATCACCTTCGACCAGTCCGGCATGGGTAACCCTATCGGTAGCAATGCTACCGTCGGCATAGCTCTCAGGATCATTTAAGCACGCAAGCCACTCCACCACGACAAGGTAAAGATACCATGGAGGGAGTTAATTAGTTAATACCATTTTAAATGCTTGATGATGGAATATGTTTCTAAAATGCCTTCAAAATTATTTAACGAAATGATTCAATTGAAATTGTAATTTGATGAGGATGATAGTATTCCCAGGTAGGCCACATATTTTAACATTTCACTTGGTAATGTAAACTATATCCATTATTACTTGTAAATCTAGGTACTCACTGTTTTCTGCTGATATAGTTTTATTAAAGATGTTTTTAACATTAAATTATCTATACTGCTTTTCTTAGACTTGAAAGTAATGTAGTTTTCCCTAAGATAGGTTACTACTAGTAACTTACTAGCCTTGTCGTTAGTTAGTCCAGTAGTGGGGCTGCCGTTTTCAACCTTTGGACAGACTTGTAATGCAGCATGTCCCCTGCATTTGATGATGAAACAGGTATACCGCTATGATTTTGGGCCATTTCCTCGTTTGTACAAACAGGGTGGACCACGTGAAAATTTTATAAATAATAAATGATACATTAAAAGCTAAATTTGTGCAGAAATCCACAAGAATAAAAATATATAATACTTCAGCATTGCCCTCCCTTTTATATGGAAGTGAGATTTGGACATTAAGAAAAAGAGACAGGATCAGAATCAAAGCAACGGATATGAAATTTCTCAGAAGGACAGCAGGATACACTGTTTTAGATCGAAAAAAAGAAAGAAGAAATTTTAGAGCAATTAGAGGTAGAATCAGTAGAATAAAAACTCAACAGATAAAAATTAAACTGGCTAGACCATGTAAAAAAATGGATAATTCAATAATCCCAAAAATGATGATGTCATATAAACTCAAAGGACATCATCGACCAGGAAGACCTCTTAAAAGACTGTTAGATGACGTCTAATTCGTGACAGATGATGATTTAACATCTATAGTCATATAGCGTCCATTATGTTCTTTAAAATATTTTATTTTTATTTTTTTAATGATATAATTGAAATGATGAAATGGTTCATAGTGATAAAATTCCAATCATTTGATTGGTTCTTGAAGAAAAGAAGATTGGCAAAAACTATTCCTTAGTCAAAATTATCGATAATGGGGTTTGAACGTTGTAACAGCCGAATATGAGCTGTGAAAGTTGCCGATTTATCTATCAAAGCTCAGTGCTAGTATACATTTTTTTAAAGCACTACCCAAGAGGCCGAGTTAGATGAATGTAAACAACGGGTTTCCGCACTGATTAGGGCCTATTATTAATCTTAAAATAGACTAGAATACGAGTTTTCTTACTTTACACAGATCCTGCTAGATGAATTTCTCACTGCTGACCCAGCCGGTCCTACTAATACAAGTTATCACGTACAAGATCTATATGGATTTCAACGTAATTACCTGAAAGAGAAGTAAAAACTTATAAACCGAATGTTTTCCCCCAATCAGCTCATGATTTCATTAACATAGGAAACATACCTTCCGAACATCATCAAATGTTATCGTAAATTAGACTTGATGTAGAATACGGTCACTTCATGCAGTTTCTATACGACGAATTTTTCTCTGTAAGTAATGCAGTCGGCGGTTGTTAACAAGTGAAAATTCTACATCGATTTCAAAGCATGTACCTGAAATCGAGGCCAAAAACTGAATAATTGATATTTCGAAGAAAAAAACACTAAATAATTATGGAATATGTATAAAATGGACTCTATAAATCAACTGTTACCACGTTAATTGAAGATTTTCTTGTTTGAAATAGTGTGTTACGAAATTAAGCATTTCATTCATTCAATAGATTAACACAATATATCAAAACATTTAAAAAACATATAAATAACAATTACTTACATTTTATTTTCACAATCCACCAATAAACTATTCTGGTACAATTAGTTTTAGCTCTGCCATTTAGTGCAAGAACTCTGTACTAATCTCTTATAATCGCTGCGGAAACCTGTAGTTTGAATGTTCAAACTAGCTAGACCTACTGGGCGACGGTTTCAAAAATTTAGTAGTAAAGCCGAACATATTAGCTAAATGGATAAAATTCACGACTCCTATTCGGCTGTTCCAGGTTCAAACCCCCAGTATTGATAATTTTGACTAAGCGATATTTGTCCCAGGTTTTCTTCAAGACAAATTCTGAGTTTGAATTTCATAACCAGGAACCATTCCATTATATGATTAAAAATAAACAAATATCCATCCATAGCAATTCTCCCTGAAGGCAGGTCTTTCACAGCAATCGTAGCATTTTCATGCTATGCTTTGCAGCTTTACTAGGGAATTAATGGTGTGGTAGCTTTCCGTTGCTTTCCACACCGGTGAAGGATGATGATGATGACCGGATAATTTTCGGGGACAGTTGGGCCCTAAGCTTCCTGGCATTTGTCTTACAGGCGAGGAAAAACCCCGAAGAAAACGTCACCCAGGAGCCTGTCCCGACCGGGAATCGAACCCGGGCCCGCTGGGTGACAAAGCAGCACGCTACCTCGAGACCACAGCGGTGGACGAAATAAATATAATTATTCATAAGTAAATAATAGAATCTATATCACTTTAGATGTTAGAGACATATTTAATAAAATTTTAGTACCAGAAAAGAGTGCGTATATACGTTTAAAAGTAATAATGGATATCATTCAGGTTACCAAGTGAAAGGTTAAATAATTTTGAAGGCCTTTTAGAAACATGTTCCATCATCAAGAATTTAAAATGCTATTAACTAATTAGTCCCACGCAGCGAGTGGTTAAGGCAAGAAGCCTTGGCGCAGAGCTACGAGACTTGCGCTGGTTGGAGACCCCATGGGGGAAGACATTTTCTAATGGAATCTCGGCTAGTCTGGGCCGGTGCCCATCCAGCATCGTGAAGCATTTAGGTAGCTACAATAAGTAGCGACTCCAAGTTGAGAAGACTTGCTATAACGGTTGGTAAGGTCCCACGAACTCAAATAAATAAAAATGAGATAAAACTTAATTTAAAATAAAATAATAAAGAAGACACGTCACACCCGAGGAAAATTACACAAAAAAGTATTATTATAAACAAAATTCTCGCATACTCCGCTAAAAAAATTAATGCAAATCCCCCTCTTCTATAGGTACCCGACATGCTGACACATGTTAATGTGAGGCCAGCAGCCAACTGGTAGGCGAAGGTCGTTCTAGGTCTGTCGAGCTTGGAGTTTTTTTTATTTACTAATGAACTCACTGATAGGCTAATGGCTGCGTGGGCATAAGGTCTCTATACATCCCTATCCTGAACTAATGTTTTCCAAATCAACCTTGTATAATCTACTTCCCTAAATTCATGGTTAATTTAATTTTTCACCTCATTTCTGGCCTACCTACTGGGCGTTTTCCTCCTCGCTTATCTACGAACTTCGATGCCACTTTTTCTTTTGCCATTCGTGCCACATGCCGTACGCATTGCAGTCTACGAGATGTAACTGTTCTTTTTACATCTGGTTTCCCATAATGATATGTAATTGACATAGCCTTCTCTATTCGCCTGTCTCTTCATCTCTCTTTGGTCGAAAAATGTACTTAAGAAATTTATTTTCGAACATTATCTCTGGTGTACCTATAATGAACTTCCATGCCCTTCTTTCATTACCTAATCGTGTCATGTGTCCTGTGCAGCTCAGTTTACGAGATTTAACTGTTATTATTCAATTAATTTCCAATAAAGATCAAGTACCTCACTGTTATTTAGTCTTCTCCATTCACCTATTTGTTCATCTCTCTTTGATCCATAAATTTTCTCGATAACTTGTAAACTTTTCTCCTACATTAAAGTAAGAGTCCATGTTTTTTAACCATATAATAAAACTGTAAGAATGACAGTTTAATATATTTTCAATGTAATGTTCTTTTGATAGAATTTGGGACAACAAGAGCCCCTGTTATGTATAATAGCATGCATTTCCAGAATTGAGCCTATGTTAATTGGGGCTCTTTATCTGTCGTAAATCTAAGACAAGGTACCAATCGTTTTATTTCCTTTGGATCACTGAACACTTTTTGGATCATATATATATATATATATATATATAGGTTGACCTCGGATGAGTGATCGCTCACTTAGTGCAGGACCACCACTGAGACAACGCTTAAGACAAGACATCATTCACTCATGCATTCATATAGTCACGGATGGCAAACCGGTAGGATTCAGAAGGAATTTCTTTAATTTAACTTCATAGATGTTTACACAAAATCTCCAGATTGACTTTATTAATTTCACAGAATTTCACCGATTTTATACCAATAATTTACAGCTAATAAACTCTCATTTCACAATTTATTACGGTTTCAATTAACACCTCTTCTTATATTTACACTTACGTCACGTTTACTCGTTCACTCTTTGGACACGAAAGGCAGATCGTCGCATTTTCTTATATGTCCGAGGGGAGGAACATTCTGGACACCAATCTGTTATACTCTCATACAGAAAGCCCGATATACGATTAGATAAAAGTGGGGGAATTCCGATCATGAAGGTAATACCAATCACGATTTTATTTTAAACCACTATTACAATCGCGTTCTGCATACTGCTGGCATTTTCTGTGAAGTGTTTCAAGCAGTAAGTACAATGCCAATGCTAGTTGAGCAGCAACTCTGAAGTGTGGTGGACATTTTGTGTTTCATATAATTTTCTTGTAAGGAACCTAAGCTGATTTATCCCAGATACGTTAGGTATCTATCAATTAAATGTATTAACTTTTTAGATTGTGATCTATCTATCTATAGTATTCTACCCGAGGGCAGGTCTTTCAGTGCAATCATAGCATTTTCATGCTATGCTTTACAGCTTTACTAGGGAATTATAGGTGCTTTCCACACCGGTGAATTGATGATGATGATTGCAGCAGGCTTTAGTACGTACAAGGGTCTCTTCAGGGCGTGTTTTAGATTATTTCTTGGGTTCTGCCAGCGTGAGTGCCAGGAACAGTGAGTATAAAGAATTTAGGTGATCCGTAGAAATTAGTTGTGAAATTAACTAAAAATTAATTTATTATTTTGAAGTTTTACAAAGTATTGGCAGTTCCATCTCTTATATATGGATGTAAAACCTGGGCATTAACAAAGGCAGATAGTAGTAGTAGTAGTAGTAGGACTTTATTAGACAAAAAGTAAGATATTTACAATATTATTTACAAATATGGGTCGCACGGGCAGTAAGCCGTACGTGCTGTTGACAGTCCGTTACAATAAAGTAATAATTGGTACTAGTGTAAAGAAAAATAAACAACAAAAACAGCAATAGCATTACAATTACATAAAGAAAACACAATAATATATTATTGCAATTAAATAATAACACAATAGCATTATACACTAAAAACATTAACATTACAATTACATAAAGAAAACACAATAATATTACAATTAAGTAATAACACAATAGCATTATACACTAAAAAACATTAACATTACAATTATATAAAGAAAACACATTAATATTACAATTAAATAATAACACAACAGCATTATACACTAGTTAATTTATATATAATTGTTAATAATTAATGGTATTGCAGTTTGATAACATATATTTATTCATGAATGAGTGTTGTCCTTATTTTTTCGCGTTTTCAGGAGTTTGGAAACGCTAATACAGGATCTGCAATTAAATGATCTTAGCGGGGAGGAAATTATTAAAACTTTGACAGAATGTTTTCAAAAAGCAGGGGAAAAATTCAAGGTTAAATACGCAATGAACCAGAAGGACAAAGGGTGGTACAATAATGCATGTAGAAAGAAGAAGAAATTTGTCGAAAGTAGTCTTTTAAAGTTTAGAAAAGAAAGCACAGATGAAAGCAGAAAAAATTATGCGCAAGAGAGAAAGGAATATAAAGAATTATTGGCAGAAAACAAAACACTAGCATGGCAAAATAAGAAATCCGAAGAAATGAGAGTCGCGGACTGAAAGTGGGAACATTGCGGACATATGGAAAGCGTCAAGGGAACTCAAAGTAAAAGTCCATAAATCGGACAAGAATAACGCCCGGGGAATGGAGAAGTTACTTTGATAGGGTGCTGGGAAATGAGAGTTTAAGATATAACCAAGGAAATATAGTTGAGATCCCTGACCCAATTCATATTCAATTACTGGATCAGGATATTTCGAAAAATGAAGTGGTTTCTTCCATTAAATGTTTAAAGAATGGTAAAGCACCTGGAATTGATGGAATACCAGGGGAATTCTTGAAAAATATGATATCATCCAATAAATTATTAGACGTTTTGAAAACTGCGTTCAACAAACTTTTTAATGGAGGAGATTATCCGGGAGCCTGGGCGACAGGTGTCATCCAACAGCTATACAAAGGGAAAGGTGGGGCACAGATACCAGAAAGTTACAGGGGAATTTGTCTCTTGTCAGTGTTCGGAATAATATATTGTAAAGTACTTTACGAACGAATAAGACAATGGGCTAAAGAGAACAATAGGCTCTCAAAATATCAGGCAGGTTTTAGAGAAGGGTACTCCACGGTGGACAACGTATTTGTTCTGAGAACATTAATTGATGACAATCTGAAAATGAAGGGGGGTAAATTATTTTGCGCATTCATTGATTTTAAGATGGCATTTGATACTGTGGACCGAAGCGCACTTTGGGAAAAATTAAATCGGAAAGGATTGTCTCATAAAATGATACATGCTTTAATGTCAATTTATAAATATGTTAAATTTTGTATAAAAGTAGACCAAGGACACATTACAGAGAGCAGTGAAGCCAATCGGGGAGTGAGACAAGGTTGCATTTTATCACCAATGCTATTTAATCTATTCGTTGATGATATTGTAGACGTAATGCTAGAAGGAGAAATTGAGACTCCGGAGATAGGAAATGTTAGAATCCCAGTCCTGTTGTATGCAGATGATTTAATTATCTGTTCCAAGACAATCAAGGGATTGCAAAGAGGTCTTGACCTACTGGAAATATACTGTAGGAATTGGGGATTGACTGTAAATGTTAGTAAGACAAAAACAATGACCTTTAAAAATGGGACGGTTTATGGTAGAGCAGAGGAATGGAAATACAGAGATCAAGTACTTCAAAACGTGAAAACATTTTGAATATCTTGGTACGACGTTGAAAATGAACGGAAAGTGGAAAAAAACATATTGATATAGCATTATTTAAAGGGAGGGAACAACTTAACAGTGTACTCGGTATTCTGGGTCGAGTGCCTGATATTCCAGTCAGCACATTAGAAAAAATGTATGGAGCTATGGTCAGGCCAGTAATGCACTATGGTAGTGAGATTTGGGGTTTCCAAAGAACGGAAATACTAAATAAGGTATATGCGCATTTTCTAAAGTATATTACAGGACTTAGTAAAGCCGTTTCTAACTGTGGAATTTTATATGAATTCGGGTCATTCCAGGACGACATTAACTGTAAAATTCGTGTACTCAAATACTGGTTGCGAGTAATCCAAGGTGAACAAACAATGCTTAGAGCAATTTGTTACGACCACCAAATTAAAAACATAGATGTTAAATTTTGGGCAGACGAGGTTAGGAGAGAACTCCAAAAGATTGGGATGGGCTGGATATGGGAAAAAGGGACTGAAGAGAAATCGCAAGAACGTGTGGAGAAAAATAAGGAGGAGGTACTTAGATGTAAACCAACAAGATACTTTCGCCGAATGTACAGGAAAACGCTCACTGTGTTTACAAAGAGACCTAAAACACGTCTGGGGAAAAGAATCGTATATACTCAACCTAGGATTTAAGGAGAGATCAGGGCTTGCTTGGTTTAGGCTAGGGGCATGGAAATTTCTAAAAATTAGCGACGATCACGATATGCGAATATGTCCAATGTGCGGGAACTTTGAAGATGAGATACATATATTAGGAAAATGTAATGATTTAGAATATTGGAGACGTCAGTTATTACCGGAAAGATTTCTAAATTCAAATCGGGAAAGATTGGCATGCTACGAATTATTGGTAAATCCAGAAAATTGGATAAACCTCGGTAAATAGATAGTAAACAAATAGAGGCTGCTGAAATGAAGATGTTGAGAGCAATAGCAAGATACCAAAGGACCGATAAAAAGAAAAACGAAGATATAAGAACAGAACTTAATATATTTAACCTCTGTGAAAGAATAAAATATTATCAACATACTTACCTTCAGCACGTATTACGAATGAATGAACAGCGCTTACCAAGAAGAATGTATAATTATAAACCAAAAGGGAGAAGAATGTTGGGAAGACTATTGAAGATATGGAAGGACCAATTCGACCTATAATGAGATCGGAACAGGCCATTGGGCTTAATCCTTGTTGTTGTTGATGATGATGATTAATTTATTTCTCACAGACAACATAGTAGGCTACGCTTAGCTGTTCTTGTCAATATTCTTGATTTACTCGTTGGCCTTACTGTTGCCATTAAAGTTCACTTTTACATTAAGTACTTTTTTTTTATTTGCGTCGGATCACAGGCTCAGATGCAAATAAAATCACTTTGGAATGATGGCTCCCCTAACTTCGCTGTATCTTCTTATTCTAGAATTGACTTGCTCCTCTGCGCGTTTTCGTAGTATGAGCAACTAGGCCCACTCTGTATTCGTAATAGGAACAACTAGCCCCACTCTGTGTTTTGTATAGGAGACAACTGGCTCCTCTATGTTTCAATCAATTTTCCACGGCTTCTTATAATAATTTCGCAAGAAAGTTAGTAATTTGACTCAAGTATTCCCTTTAGCTTATTATATCATTACAAAATTTTCTCATCGTCATCTTCATCTGGTATCATGGCAGCTGCCGCCGTCTTCCGGAAACCAAACGCCATTCCTCTCTGTCCATCCATTCATCTTCCTCCAATCCTCTTATATTCATAGCTGCTTGTACCCCTTCTATCCAAGTTTTCTTCGATTTTCCTCTCTTCCTCCTTTCTATTGGAATCCATTCCATAACAATATTAGGCAATCTTTGCTCTGACTTTCTTTTGACATGGCCATACCATTGTAATCTTTTCTTTTCTATAATGTCTATGATATCCGGCTCCTCTTGTACACCCATAATTTTCCTTATTTCTTTATTTCGTATTCTATCCATTCTAGATTTACCAGCCGATCTTCTTAAAACATCCATTTCTGTACTTAAAATTATTTTCATTTCGCTGGTAGGAATTTGCCAGACTTTAGCACCATATGTTAAAATGCTCTGAATTATGGTTTGATATATTTGTATACAAAATTTCTATTGGTTAAAATAACAGTTTGTATACGCCTCTGTTTTTTATTTTTTTTACATATGAGAACAGCATATAGGCCTACTAATTTGTAAGGGCGTGGCTTTTCAAAATCTAGGACTTTCTTAAAATTTTAAGAATCCGCCCTCTTTTGGGGTAGAGAAGTTTAAGGTTCATACACCTTTTCGCATATTTCTCTGAGGCTATTAATTTCACTTCGCTAGGTTTGAAAATTAATGTTTGCAAGTCTGACCATTTTCAACATATCAGTCAGATTTACATTTTTTCTAAATGAATATATAAGCGTTAATTTCGCTTCGCTAGGTTTGAAAATTAACGTTTTGCAAATCTGACCATCTTCGATCCGTCAGTCAGATTTACAACTGTTTTAGTTTTATTCTGGATGTGTTGGAGATGATTTTTTTGTTGACCACTTGAATTTTATCCCAAGCGTGTTGGAAATTAAAATTATTTTTCATTTTTTAGTTCGGTTTTCTAATCAAGCGTGTTGTTTTAGTTTTTTTACTATTATTTATTTTTTTAGTTTGGTTTTCTAATAGAGCGTGTTGTTTTAGTTTTTTTAAAACTATTACTTTATTTTTTAATTTTTAGTTTAATTGATTGTCATAAACCGGAATCCCATGAAAATTTAATTGCTTAATACTCTTCCAAAAAACACCGGGCCGGATTTGAACCAGCGACCTACGGATTACTGAATTTATATACCACTACAGTCCACCGCTCTACCAACAGAGCTCTTACAACGATTGACTCAAAAGTCGATACGTCCGCAACCTATTATACCGGTTTTTATTTTTTTTTATTTTCTGATGATTCTGTCCAGGATTTTAGAAAAAAATATATAAAATTATTGTATTGCCATTGGTTCTTTACAAGTATACAAAAGTTTCAAGCCGATTCCATGTTATTAAGTGGGTGAAAATTCGTGTTCAAAAATCCGTTACATAGGTATACAGTCAAGCTAATATAAAGAGTGTTAAAAATAGTAAGTCAATCTGTTCCTTACGGACTCAAAAAAAATTTTTTTTTTGAGCGATTTTGAACAAGATTTTCATAATTATTCATATATTTTTTCCGTTTAATAGGTGCAAAGCCTATATCGATTTCAAAGCAAGAACTTGAAATCGAAGCCAAAAATTGGATAACATTAGTTTATTGATAGTGCCCCGCGTCTAATTATCATGTAATAGGTATAAAATAAACACTAGAAATCAACTATTGCCAAATGAATTGAAGATTTTATTGTTTGAAATAGTTTGTTATGAAATTGAGCGTTTCATTCACTCTATAGATTAACACAATATATCCAAACACTTAAAAAGCATATAAATAACAATTCCTTACATTCCATTTTCACAATCCACCAATAAACTATTCTGGTACAATTTGTTTTAGCTCTGCCATCTAGTGGAAGAACTACGTACTTATCCCTAATAATAATAACTGTGGGAAACCTATAGTTTAAATGTTATACTAACTAGACCTACTGGATAACGCTTTTTAAAAATGTATTAGTAAAGCCGAGCATGTTAGCTGAATACATAACATTCATGACTCCTATTCGGCTGTTCCAGGTTCAAACCCCAGTGTCGATAATTTTGACTAAGCAATATTTTTCCCAGGTTTTCTTCAAGACAAATTTTAAGTTTGATTTCATAACCAGGAATCATTTCAATATATAATTAAAAATAAACAAATGATCCTATAATTATTCATTAGTAAATAATAGACTCTATATCACTTTAGATGTTGGAAACATCTTTAATAAAATTGTAGTAGCAAGAAAACAATGAGTTCATACGTTTAAATATAATAATGCATACCATTCAGGTTACCAAGTGAAAGGTTTTAATACTAATTAATATATGTTCCTGACATCCTCAAATAAATGAAATTTCAATTGGAATCATTTCGTTAGTTAAATAATTTTGAAGGCCATAATCCATCATCAAGAATTAAAAATGGTATTAACTAATTAGTCCCGCGTCGTAGCCGAGTGGTTAAGGCAAGAAGCCTTGGCGCAGAGCTATGAGACTTGCGCTGGTTCGAGTCCCGTGAGGGAAGAAATTTCCTCATGGAATTTCGGCCAGTGTGGGACCGGTGTCCACCCAGCATCGTGAGGAATTTGGGTAGCTACAATAAGTAGCGACTCCTGGTTGAAAAGACCCGCTATAACGGCTGGGGGACCCGACATGCTGACCACATGCCACCCCTATACTGACTCCGTGGTCGTCAACCTCTGATATGAACACATGTGGATGTGAGGCCAGCAACCGGCTAATTAACTCACTGGTACTATCGAATACGTATGTTAATGGCCTCGTGGGCATAAGGTCTCTACACATTTCTATCCTCAACTAATGTTTTCCAATCAACCTTTCCTGAAATCATGGTTAATGTTATTATTCCACCTCATTATAGGTCTACCTACTGGGCGTTTTCCTTCTCGCTTATCTACGAGCTTCCATGCCACTCTTTCTTTCCCCATTCGTGTCACATGTCCTTCGCATCGTAGTCTACGAGATTGTATTGCTCTTTTTATATCTGGTTTCCCATAATGATATGTAGGCTAATTGACGTCTCCTCATCTCTCTTTGGTCCAAAAATGTACTTAAGAAATTTATTTTCAAACATTACCTCTGGTTTACCTATAGTAAGCTTTCATGCCCTTCTTTCAATGCCCATTCTTGCCACATGTCCTGTGCAGTGCAGTCTACGAGATTTATCTGTTCTTTTACAACTGGTTTCCCATAACGATCAAGTACCTCACTGTTATTTAGTCTTCTCCATTCACCTACTTGTTCATCTCTCTTTGATCCATACATTTTGTCGATCCATGTAAACTTTTCTCCTACTTTAAAGTAAGAGTACATGATTCTTATCCATATAATAAAACAGGAAGAATGACAGGTTTTTTTTATATTTTCAATTTAATGTTTTTTTTTAATATGTAGAAGCAGCTGAAATGATATTTCTGAGAAGTGTGTAACTGGTGCAAACTTCTGATAAAAGAAAAATCTAAAATATAGAAATGAGGTAATATTTTACTGTTAATACAATAAAAGAATCTAGAAAAAAATGGGAAAAGAACATGTTCAAAAGATTGGGAGGTGAACGTAGGCCTATACAAAAAATTATACTTAATTACAAACCAATAGCAGACAAGAATGTTGGTAGATCGAAACAGAAGTGGATTCAACATTTTTAATGACTATTTAACTCATGCCCCAAATGGATTCATGACCAATCACGTTTCAATGATTTCCTGTTTACAACCACAGAGTCGTGTTTCATCACCAATATTTATCAGTGTTATAATTACTATATAAAAGAAAGCTCCTCCTTACAATATGCGTTCCTTTGCAATAAATGTATGATCTGGTTGCAGTGATAAACAACAGGAAGAGTAGAGCGTACCTATCGTTTTTCTCATTTGTTTTTCAAACATCCGGCCGTTTACAATTAATATATACATATTTTAAAATAACTATAGTTAAATAATGATTGTGAAGTAACAGCTTAATCTTTTTTATCGTTCAATAGTCCTAACAAATGCCACTCTTGATTTCCAAATTCTCTAGATACATTCACGACTCACGAAGTGAATCGTGAATTTATCGATAATTTGGAAATCACTCGTGGCATTACTTATGATAATCTATGAGACCGGAGCAAGCCATATGGGCTTAATCCATGATTGTTAATGATGATGATGATGTTTTTGATAGAATTTGGGACAACAAGAGCCCCTGTTATGTATAATAGCATGCATTTTCAGAATTGAGCCTATGTTAATTGGTGTTCTTTATCTGTCATAAGTCTAAGACAAGGTACCAATCGTTTTATTTCCTTTGGATCACTGAACACTTTTTTGGATCACCCAAATATATAGGTTGAACTCGGATGAGTGATCGCACACTCAGTGCCGCCATTGAGACGACGCTTAAGACAAGACATCATCCACTCATGCATTCATAAAGTCACGGATGGCTGTGATAGGATTCAGAAGGAATTTCTTTAATTTAACTTCATTGATGTTTTTGCGCGATAGTACGTTTTGTCGTACTTGTAGCAATGACGACCATGATTGAAAGTTCAACTTCCTACATTTCGGGATTGCCAACTAAAATAACTATACTGCAATATTACATATTACAAACCACGTGTGGGAAGTAAAACCACTAATCTTTATGTATACTACGTACAATGTATATACAAAAAATATCCAAAAGGTAGAAATAAGGGAAAATTATTCATAATAGCAAAGATAAAAATAGACTAAAAACAGGAGCAAAATAATAAGAGATATAATTAGAAGTTAAAGGTGTTAATATACATTATATGAAACAAATCACTGCATTTTAAATGAACTGAACTTTATTTGAAACAATATAAAACAATAAATACATACTTGCCGCCATTTTATCACTAATTGGTCTCACGGCCTCCTCTAGTTTCAACTAATAAACATTGCCTACACTGTTAACGTTAGTGAATTGTTTATAATGAACGCAAATATTTCCAACAAAGATGTTATTATTTTACTATTATTTATTATTTTGAAAACATCATCGCGGCAAAAAAAATAATCTACAACGCACGTTCGTGAAGTATTTTACAGAATCTCGGAAATTAAAAACCTCGCTATCGCTCGGATTTTAAACATTTCCTCGCTTCTGTAAAAAAACACGTTCCAACCTCGCAACGTAATATATTATTACACAAAATCTCCAAACTCACTTCATTAATTTCACAGAATTTCACCGATTTTATGCCAATAATTTACAGCTAATTAACTCTCTCTTCACAATTTATTTTATTACTCAGTTCTTCACACTCTCTGAAGGTTTCAATTAACACATCTTCATATATTTACCACTTAGGTCAGGTTTACTCGTTCACTCTTGGGACACGACTGACAGATCGTCACATTTTCTTGCATGAACAAGGGCAGGAACATTCTGGACACCAATCTTGAATACTCTCATACAGAAAGTCCGAGATATGATTAGGGAAAATTGAGGGAATTCCGATTATCAAGGTAATACCCATAACGATTTTATTTGAAACCACTGTTATAATCGCGTTCTGCATAGTGTTGGCATTTTCTGTGAAGTGTTTCAAGCAATAAGTATAATGTCAATGCTAGCTGAGCAGCAACTCTGAAGTGTGGTGGACATTTTGTGTTTCATATAATTTTCTTGTAAGGAACCTTAGCTCATTTATCCCAGATACGTTAGGTATCTATCAATTAAATGTATTAATTTTACTAATAAAATAGCAAAATTCCAGGGAATATGTGGTACGATAAAACGATCACTAAATAATAAAACAACAAGAGAGACCGAATTGAAATTTTATAAAACATTGACAGTACCGGTACTGCTCTATGGATCAGAAGCCTGGATACATAAAAAAACAAGATCTAAGTAGGATAACGACGGCAGAAATGAAATTTTTTAGATCTGTTAAAGGGTGCACTAAGGAAGACAAAATCAATAACACAAATATAAGACAGGAACTTGAAATATTTGCAATAACTGATAAAATAGATACATATAGACAAAAATGGAAGCAACACATAGACAGAATGAATGACGATAGATATCCAAAACGATAGATATCCAAAACCCGAGATGTGGGCGGACCTAGAAAGAGATGGGCTGAAGTCGGAACGGGTCAACAGACCTAATCCATGAATGCAGATGATGATGATGATTTTTTCAGATATGATCTATCTATCTATAGTGGTCTACCCGAGGGCAGGTCTTTCACTGCAATCGTAGCATTTTCAAGCTATGCTTTACAGCATTACTAGGGAATTATAGGTGTGGTAGCTTCCCGTTGTTTTCCATACCGGTGAATTGATTATGATGAACATGGACTCTTACTTTAAGGGAGGAAAGGAGATTACTAGCATTTGAGGATAAAGTTCTTAGGAAAATGTTTGGACCAAGAGGGATGAACAGACAGGTGAATGGAGTAGACTACATAACAGTGAACTACATGGTATTTATAGGAAGCCAGATATAATGAGAACAGTTAAGTCTCGTCGACTGCGATGGGCATGACATGTGGCACGAATGGGGAATGAAATACTTTGAAGGAAGCTTCTTGTACGAAAACCAGAGGAAAAATACCCAGTTGGTAGACCAAGAATGAGGTGGGAGAATAGCATTAAACATGATTTGAGGGAAGTAGATTATACTGGGAATGATCGAAAACATTAGCTCAGGATAGGGATGTATGGAGAGCTTATGTCCGTGCGGCAATGAACCTACGGGTTCGATAGTGCCAGTAAGTTAGTTAGATAATGATGAGGATGATGATGATGGCCGAATGATTTTCAAGGATCGCTGTGACCTAGGTTTACTGACATTTGTCTTACAGATGAAAAATCCCGTAAAAACCTCACCCATGAGCCTGATCCCACTGGGAATCGAACTCGGGCCCGCTGCGTGACAAGTCAGCATGCTATCTCGTGACCACAGCGCTTATAGGATGAATATTAATCTAATGTATAAAAATGAATGTTTGTTCGTATTTTATGCGCTGCCATACCGTTCATCCGATTGTGATGGAGCTTTTTGCAAAATGTTCAGGAAATTCCCGGGATGAATATAGGCTATGAGAGAGTTGTAATACTCAACCCCTTCACAACTAAAAATGACCCCTTGTAGTGAAAAACGTGAAAAAAATCTTTTTTTTTACTCTAAAGTGGCTTACGCTGCCTAAACCATAATAAATACACAAAATTAACGTGCACAGAGTTGAATATCTCGAGAAACTCTACAAAAAAAAGTCCGCGACAGCATATATTTACCTTTTACGGATAACTCACAATAGCCATTTTTGCCTTTCATTGATGCCATCAAGATCGGGATAAGTAGATTCCCGGGCAAGCATAGGCGGGTATTCTTTTACGGGTAACTCAAAATAACGAATTTTGTCATTCAGTTCATTTATACCAAGTACATCGGGATACATAGATTCCCGGACAACACCGGGTAATCAGCACGGGGTATCTAAAAATAATTACGATATGGCTTTATTTATAGTGATCGCTTGAATATTAATTTTTGGAAGATGAAATTTTATTTAATATTTGGATTGTATGAAAGGTAGTTTGGAAATATAATTAAATAGTTTATTGGTTGTTTTAGACGCAATAACATTTTTCCTTTTATTTATCATAAGTAATGCCACGAGTGATTTCCAAATTATCGATAAATTCACGACTCACCAAGTGAGGAGTGAATTTATCTAGAGAATTTGGAAATCAAGAGTGACATTTATTAGGACTATTTAACGAATAAAATTAAGCTGTTTACTCACAAATCATTATTTAAATATAGTTATTTTAAATTAATATGTATATATTTAATGTAAACGGTGATGTTTGCAAACAAATGAGAAACTATTGGTACGCTTCATTTGCTTATTTTGTTCGTCACTGCAACCATACCATATTATTTATTGCCAAAGGAACGCAATATTGTAAGAATGCACTCTAGTGGAGAAAAAGTGAAACACATCAAACTGTATATTAATTCATTTCTGGTGTCCTATGATGTAAATATGACAATTATATTTTTCTGGGAAAAAATACATTTAAGAAAGTGCAAACAGTAGTTTCTTTTTTTGGTCTTATAATCAATCGCTACAAATGTTTTTATATTAACTCCCGCATGCGGTATGTGTTGACATTCATGCACTATATATACAATCTGGTAGCCGTATTTCTTAGTGAGTCAGACACTGCAAAATATTGCTATGACCTATTCAGAATGTTAAAAAAGGAGGTGCTTTCTTTATTATGATAAACTTTAGTTGGTAAATTCTAGGCGAAACACGACTGTGATTGGTCTTAAATCAAAAATCATTGTAACTTGATTGGTCATTGACTCCCATTTGGGGCATGAGATAAATAGTCCAACTAAACATTCTTCTTGTAAGCCCATGTTTCCCTTAACAAATATTTAGGCGCTCTTCCCCTACAGGGAAGAATTTGAACCATACTAATTTAGTTACTCTTGTTTTCGTATAGATGTCATTTGAGTGATCCGTGGTCAGCGTTCCGCCTCATACTGACATCTAGGAAACCAACTAGTCCACCGCGTCCGATTTCCAACTAAACATACAAACACAATTTTCGTCTTTCAGCTAATTTATGCCAAGAAGATCGGGATAAGTAGATTCTTGGGCAACACCGAGTAATGAGCACGAGGTATCTAAAAATAATAACGATATAATTTTATAATTATTTCCCTTTTAATTATTCAACTAAAAGCAAAAAAAAATAACAATTTATTTAGGTGTAGCAGCGCACGCCGGGCATTAGATAGTATGAAATAATTACTTACAGTTTCAACTCCAATACGAAGTGGTGCCAAATTATTTCCAACGTGGCACGTTGGGGCAACTCCGATCAATATTGATCTAAATTACCCCGAGTGGTAGAAGTGACTTAGAATCGTTCGAATAGTTTTATTAACATGTTAATAAATAGGGTATTTTTAATGACAATAAAATTGTATTACACATGGTCAATATAACCCAAATCACCAAACTAAAAACGTCAACGCGCTTCGATAGCGAGGCTTCAAGATAATATGTACAATTTATCATTAATGTTTAAACAATGAAATTAACTACCTCATGAAAGATACATGTTGTGATGAAAACAGTGGATATGACAAAGCAATATATATACATATAATATTTGTTCAGTGAGACAGTAACTTTTGCATTTTTGTGTATTTCATGTCCTTGCCCTATGGTGTTCTACACGAGTGCAGGTCTTTCACTGCAATCATAGCATTTTCATGCTTTACTAGGGAATTATAGGTGTGGTAGCTTCCCGTTTCTTTCCACACCGGTGAATTGATGATGATGATGATGGTACTGATAAGGATGATGATGATGGCCGGATGATTTTCGGGAACCGTTGGGCCCTAAGCTTCCTGACATTTGTCTTACAGGTGAGGAAAAATCCCGAAAATAAAACACCTCATCCAGGAGCCTGTCCCGACCTGGAACGGGCCAGCTGTGTGACACGCTACCTCGAGACCACATCGGTGGATCATATATTATGTATTTCTGAACTAATTAATCACATAATACTGCAGTAATAGTTTGCCTTTCTCTTTTATTTGAATTTATGCAGACTGATTATGGCATAGAATCTCCAAAAGTATAAATTAATTAACCAATTAATTAAATCAATGTATCTAAGAGGATACTTTGTAGCGATTAATATGATAGGAGACATATAAACTAAGATACAACTCTAATATGCACGGATCTGAAACTAAAATGTTCCGAAATATATTAAATTGTTATTAAAATTAAATAAATCTATAAATAATGAAAATGGAATATATTACTAATATCGCTATAAAATATGTATGTGGAAAAGTAGAAATATATCCAGGTAAAAATTCCACATACATTTGTCCAGAATAAAATACTGTAAAACGCTACCTGCTATACAAATGACAAATAATAGAAAGGTATTGTCAGAACTTTACCTACTACCCAAGTTACAAATAATATAGGAACACAAAAAGGGTATTGTCAAAAGAATATAACTAATTCCAATTAGCAGGCTATACAACTAAAAAGAAATATTCATTCTTTAAGAAAAGATAACATTAGTTATCTATTAAAAATATTAAAAATCTATTGACCCAATTCTTAGAAACCAATTAACGTTACTAAGCAATTCCAAGAAATGATGATAAAGAATTTCTACCTGCCAGTACAGACAACAAAAGACATTCATTCACCTCTAGAAAAGATAATCTCTTAACATTGACAGTTTACTAAGAAACTGATAAACGTTTATCTATTAATTATCAAAGAACCAATTTACCCAGTTCTTAGAAATGTTATACATACTAGTAAATAATATTATTGTAACATAAATATATATATTCAATTGTAAGGAGTGGATTCGAGAAAAGTGGGAGGAGCCACCACCTTTATAAGCGAGAACTTATATCAAAATACTCTCACTATCACTATCAGTGACTCTGTGTTCAGTGTTGGAACATCGTAGACCTGCAGACCGCGATCTCCGATTCAGTTTAAATATTAGATTCGTCCGAGAAATAGTTAAATTTAAAGTTATAGTCCGTTAAGCATTTGGACTTTGAAAATATTGATTCGAGCACGTGGACCTCTAAGTATTTCATCGACTCCACTCATAGATAAAACTTTGTAACTGTATTATCAAAAGTGTATTTCTCCGTAAATAAACAGTTTCTTGGATTCGTTAAAATTGAGTGTACATTTATACGTTGTTCTTTTGCTTATAAAGAGTTCATTACCCTGAGATCTCTTGCCTACCACCGAGCTCCGGTACAACTTGGCTAATTCAAGTGTTCATATAATCTTCAGGTGACAATGTGGCAAACGAAGAAGAAACTGATATAAATAAAGAATGGGAGGCTATAAGAGATATTACTATTAAATTGTCAGCATCAGAAAGCACTGATTGTTTAAAAAAGAGGCGAAACAAGAAATGGTTTGATGAGGAATGTTCCGACGTTGTAAAGAAAGAAAACTAACAAAAATGAAATTGTTACACGAGCCAAATGAGGTAAATTTAGAGCAATTGGGTAGTATTAGACGGGAAACCGCCAAGTTACTAAAGAGTAAAAAGAGGGAATATTTGAGAGAGAAGATTAATGATCTTGAAATTAATGCAAAAAATAGGAACATTAGAGAATTATATCAGGGAATTAGTGTAGAGAAGAAAGGGTTTCAGGCTAGAACAACATAATTCGGAATGAAAATGGGGATATGACTGCAGATTTCAGGAGTATATTAAATAGATGGAAAAGTTACTTTACTCAATTATTAAATGTACATACAGAACAGGACATTGAGGAGGATAATTTACAGACAGCAAAACTGCTAGTCGCAGAACCAAGTGCATTAGAGGTTGAAATGGCGATTGAAAAATTGAACATGTATAAAGCATCAGGTTCAGATGAGATCCCAGCAGAACTGATAAAATCAAGGGGAGAAAAATTGATGCACAAGATACGCTGGTTGCTCAGTATGATTGGGAAAAATAAGCTCTTCCACATGAATGGAAGGAATCAATTATCGTACCAATTTATAGGAAAGGAGATAAAACTGATTGAAACAACTACAGGGGAATCTCATTACTTTCAACTTCGTACAAAATTCTAACAAATATATTAGTAAGCAGACTCGCTCCCTATATTGATGGCATTCTAGGAGATCACCAATGTGCATTTAGAAGAATCAGGTCTACAACAGATCAGATTTTTAGTATAAGACAGATTTTAGAAAAGAAATGGGAATATAATGGTACTGTACATCAACTATATGTAGACTTCAAAAAAGCATATGATTCAATTAAGAGGGAGAAGTTATTTAGCATCCTGCTGGAGTTCGGAATTCCTAAAAAGTTAGTTAGACTTATACGAATGTGTCTAAATGGCACAAAGAGTAGGGTGCGTGTAGGCAAACAGTTTTCGGACACTTTTGACATCCAGAATGGGTTGAAGCAAGGAGATGCACTATCTCCTCTACTATTTAATTTTGTACTAGAGCATGTCATTAAATCTTTAGAGAATGAGGAAGGCTTACAACTGAATGGTATTAATAAGCTGTTAGTTTATGCAGATGATGTAGTATTATTGGCCGATAGCGAGGAGATACTAAAGGACAATACGCACACACTGTTGAGTAACACTAAGAAATTAGGATTGGAAGTAAATATCAATAAAAGTAAATATATGGTCACACGTAGAAATTCAGTATATAATGGAAATGGACAGCTAATGACAAATGAGGGAAATTTTGAGGAAGTGGCTGAATTCAAATACCTAGGAACAGTAATCACAAATAGGAATGAGATGCACAAAGAAATTAAACATAGGCTCAATTCTGGAAATGCGTGCTATTATGCATTACAGAGTTTCTTGATGTCCCAACTCCTTTCAAAAAACGTTAAACTGAAAATATATAAAACTATTATTCTACCAGTTCTATTATATGGGTGCGAAACATGGACATTTACTTTAAGGGAGGAAAGGAGATTACAAGTATTTGAGAACAAAGTACTTAGGAACATTTTTGGACCAAAGAGAGATGAACAGACAGGTGGATGGAGAAGACTACATAACAATGAACTACGTGGTCTTTATAGGAAGCCAGATATAATAAGAACAGTGAAGTCTCGTAGACTGCGATGGGCAGGACATGTTACACGTATGGGGAATGAAAGACTTGCTTGGAAGCTTCTTGTAGGAAAACCAGAGGGAAAACGCCCAGTTGGTAGACCAAGAATGAGATGGGAGAATAACATTAACTATGATTTGAGGGAAGTAGATTATAGAGGGAATGATTGGAAAGCATTAGCTCAGGATAGGGATGTATGGATAGCTTATGTCCGCGCGGCCATGAACCTACGGGTTCGATAGTGCCAGTGTAAGTAAGTAAGTAAGTAAGTATATCATTCGGCTTACATATTTATATACAAAAATAGTGTAAGTACGTCTGTTCTTTATGGACTCAAAAAAACTATTCGGCCGATTTGAATGGGGTTTTCACCATCATTCAGAGAATTTTCTGGGACGACTAACGTATAATTATAATATATTATCGTACGCACTATAGGAACGGAACTAAATAAAAAATATGCGTCGGTACACTAAAAATTCCCTTTTTGGACGCTTGAATGGCTTATGCTGCTTAAACCATAGTAAATACACCAAATTAATGTACACTGAATTGAATATCTAAAAAAATAGTCCGCGACAGCACAAGTCTATCTTTTACGGATAATTCACAATAACCGATTTTGTCTTTAAGCTCGTTGATGCCATGAAGATCGAGATGAGTAGGTTCCCGTGCAATGCCAAGGTAATCAGCAAGGGATATCTAAAAATAATTACGACATAAATTCATTTTTATACTCAAAATGTTAAAATATTAAAATAAATAACTGATATATAATTCGTCAACTAATTTAAAGTTTTGTTTAAAAAACTTCGTTAAATATTTAAAACTATGAAGGCCTTTGAGAATCATGTTCCATCATCTGCATTTCATTTACCAAATGTGCTTTACAATGAATTTTAGAAGTTTTTTTTCTTACTTATTCAACTAAAGATAAAAACACGTTTAATTTATTTAGGCGCATAAGCGCATGCCGCGTGTTAGCTTAGTTTAAAATAAATGCCACAGTTTCTTATTCACAATATAGCGTAACCTCGTAAACAATAACAGCAACCTTCAATAGAAGTCAAGCAATAAATTATACACACCAACAGTTCCATGTTTTAATCCAGCGTCGCTATGACGTCACTAGCTGGGAGCGTTGCCAGCACACTGACGTCACAAACCTGGAGCTTAGAGGGAGGAGCGTCATTATTTTTGTTGAATTCTATTTGGAACAAATTCCGATCGCTCTGACCTCATAAGTAAACGCTAGTCCAAAACAAGGGCATGCAGTTCTTGAACTACTTACTAAACCAGTTCTCGGCTACTTTCTTTTTGGTGAGACGGGGGGAGGGGGGTGGATGAACCGGAAAACAATCAGCCTTGATCTTGTAACTTTATTACATCGTTACCCGGCTCACTGAGTATCCTTTCCTGTCTCGTCAAAAACAGAAAAATCCTACAAAAACTTGTCATCAATTTTTCTCTTCCACTAAACCACAAGTGTTTCCTGTAAGAACTTCTGGTAGTTACGTAACTGTATTCAAACAAAATACAGTCGTTTTTATATGCTACTAGGTAATACTCGGCGTGCGCTTCCACGCTTAAATAAATTAAATGTGTTTTTATCTTTAATTGAATAAGTGAAACAAAACTACAATATTGTGGAATGCAGGCTTTCACGGCCGGTAATCATGATATTAGAAGATTCCGGGCTATGTGGCCGTGGTCTATAACTGGTGTTTTTTCCAGACGTTTCTCCCTCAATTGCGGAGGGCATCTTCAGTGGCAAGTGCTCATTCACAGTCGAGCCTACTACAAGGGAACACCACCTAGAAGCACTCGCCACTGAAGATGCCCTCCGCAGTTGAGGAGAGAAACGTCTGGAAGAAACACCAGTTATAGACCACGGCCACATAGCCCGGAATCTTTTTATGTTCTCACAATATTGTATATACATGTGAAACTTGGGCTCCAACGAAAAAAACAGAAAGATAAAATACAGACGGCGGAGATGAGGTTCCTCAGACAAGTTAAAGGAAGTACAAATCTTGGTAGAATTAGAAATCAGGGTATAAGAGAATAATTAAAAGTGCAGCTTTTATTGGATAAAGCCACGAATTATAGACAAAAGTGGATTCATCACATGAATAGAATGAGTAAGGAGAGATATCCACTGTTAGCAAGAAATGATCAAGCAAGAGGAAGACGTGATGTCGGAAGACCTAAAAAACGTTGGGCTGATGAATTATGAAGTCTGAATGGGCATTTGCCTAACCCTTGGAGTGATGATGATGATGATGATGAAAAAGAAAAATAATTATAAATTTATATCATAATTATAAATATAAATTATAATTATAAATTTGTATCATAATTATTTTTAGATAGCCAACCCCGTGCTGAGTACCCGGCGTTGTCCGGAAATATGAGTAATATGAGCTCGGAAATATGAGCTGAAAGAAAATAAATGCTTATTGTAAAGGAGAACCCACAAGCGCTGCTACGCTTGCCCGGGAATCTACTTATCCCGATCTTCATGGCACCAACGAGCTGAAAGAAAAAAACGGTTATTGTGAGTTATCCGTAAGACATTTTCTGCCGCGGACTTTTTTTTTAGATTTTTTTTATATTCAATTCTGTGTTCATTAATTTGGTGTATTTGTTATGGTTTAGGCAGGGTAAGCCATTTAAGAGTCCAAAAAATGACTTTTTTAAAATACTCCGATGAACTTTTTTTTTTAGCTCCGACCCTCTAGTACGTAGGGTAATATGTTATATGCGTTAATTGTCCCAAAAATTACCTAAATGATGGAAAAAAACTCCATTCAAATCGGTTAAGTAGTTTTTGAGTTGATAAAGGAAAACAGATAGACTCACACTAATTTTTATATACAGGGTGTTGCAAAAACACCGACAACGGAGGTAAAGTAGTATATAGAGATACGATGATCATTTTTAATAAGGTACCAATGTCCGGAAATGATTAATTTTCTCACTATGACTAGTTAATTATGTCTCAAGTACAGTGTTATTTTGTAGGATTTGAAGACTCATTACTTGACAACGCCTCACAGGTATGGAACCTGTGATACGTGGCTTTACAAAGGAATGTGGCTGCAACATGGAGCTCCAGCTCACTTCCATGCCAATGTGACGAGATGTTTGGCTACCATATTTCCAGGTAAATGGATTGGCAGAGGTGGACCAGTCCCATGGACTCCGAGATCACCTGATCTTAATCCTCTCGACTAAATTACTTTTTGTGGGGCGAAATGAAACTCCAATAGAGTCGCGTATGGATGTTATAGCACAATTCCACGCTGCTACAGAAATAATTCGAACGAGGCTAGGCGTATTTGAATGTGTTCGTCAATCACTATACCGCCGATGTACGCTCTGAAATGAGATGGAGGTGGATATTTTGAAAATTGATGTGGCTGTGACAGTATTGTCAAGTATTGTGTATTGAAATCCAACTAACGGAACTCTTGAGAAGTTTGCTACTCATAATGTGAAAACGCATTATTTCTGGACATAGGTGCCTTATTAAAAAATGATCAACATATCTCTATATACTACCTCACCTCCGTTATCGGTTTTTTTGCAACATCCTGTATAAAGACTAGCTAACACCCGACATGCGCTGCTACATCTAAACAAATTAAATATATGTTTTATCTTTAGTTGAATAAGTAAAAAGAAAAATGATTATAAATTTATATCGTAAATATTTTTACATATCCCGCAGCTCTGAAAATGAAACAGGCCATACATGGTGACTGCTAAAGTCAATTTTTGATTTTGGATTCCGGGTAAACCCCAATTTCTAATTGTTGAATTTTGTTGATTTTATTATAATACTTACCTCAGTTTATTTAAATAGTACATACTGAGTTTCGTTGTGAAACATCGAAAATTGCGATCGCTAGATCGATTTTTAAATTTTCGTTTCAGTTGAACCATACCTAATGGTTTTAGAGAATAATAGGGAGTGGCAAAAAAATTACTTTTGGGCAAATGAACATATAATATCAAAAATCATAATAGACAACAAGCCTGTAGAACAAGTAACAAAATTTAATTATTCAGGTTGTAATTTTATTATAAACACAAAAACTGAAAGAGGCATAAATATTAAACTGTCGAAATATCAAATGATATGCGGAACTATGCATCTAACATTAAAGTACAAAACAAGAAGAGATACTAGACAGAAATAAAACATTGGAAGTTCCTGCATTAATTTATGGGTGCAAAACTTGGGTAATGACCAAAAAAATTACAAAGTATAATACAAAGCGTAGAAGTAAACTTCCTTAGAAGAACAAAAGGTAGCACAAGATTGGATCGGATAAAGAATGAAGATATAAGAACAGAGTTAAATATATATCCACTGAATGAATAAATCAAAGAATATAGAGATAAATGTGTAAACATGTGAAAAAATGAATGTAACAAGATTACCAAAAGCAGTATTTAACTACAAGCCAGGAGGATCAATGAATGCAGGAAGGCCAGTGAAAAGATGAACAGAACAACTGTGAGGCAGAACAAGCTGTTTGCCTAGCCCGTCAAGTGAAGAAAAAGAAGAAGAAGATACTAGCTAAAAACTCGTATCTGTAAACTTGTATGTACAAATTTTCAAGCCAATCCACTGACTGTTTTTCGAGTTTTGCAAGCACAAACATACGCCGGCTGAATTGTTATATATGAAGAGAGACTTAATATTTTGCATCAATTAATTTTGATATAAAATGTAAATTACAACTTGGATATCTTCTTCTTCTTTAATTCAGTTTAATGTCTCACCTTATAGGTACTTTTTACACACCACATACCACTCGAAACATAATGGCACATACTGTCGAGAGAGGGATTTTAAACTATGAATGACGCACATACTTTTTTGACCACACAAGGGCGTGGAGGGCCTCCCCAAATGATTGATTAGCTCAATGGCAGGGCCTCTCCGAAACAACACAACATGAAGACGAAACACGCCATTCGCCCACACATCCGTGCTAAACATGGTGAATATGATAATGATCATTATGATGGCCAGATTATTGTGGACAGTTTGGGCGTGAAAATTGTCTCATATTTGTCTTGCTTGCATATCTTATATTTTAAAATGGATTTGTTTATGTTAGTTTTAAAACTGTACCTGATATATCAGTCGTCCTCAAATAAAACAAACTTCAGTTTAGAAAACTACGTCAAATATTAAACAATGTAGGGCCAACACACACACTCTATTGAGTAACACTAAGAAATTGGGACTGGAAGTAAATATCAATAAAACTAAATATATGTTCACACATAGAAATACATTATATAATGGAAATGGACGGTTAATAACAAATGAGGGAAATTTTGAAGAGACAGAATTCAAACACCTAGCAACAATAATTAGAAATAGTAATGAGATGCACAAAGATATTAAATTTAGGCTTAATTCTAGAAATTCATGTTATTATGCATTACAGAGACTCTTGACGTGCCAACTCCTTTAAAAAAAACATTAAACTGAAAATATATCAAACTGTTATTCTCCCAGTTATATTATATGGATGTGAAATATGGACTTTTACTTTAAGGGAGGAATAGAGATTACGTATATTTGAGAATAAAGTTCTTAAGAAAATTTTGGACCAAAGAGAGATGTATATACAGGTGAATGGAGAAAACTCTATAATAGCGAGGTATTGGAAACCAGACATAATCAGAACAGTTAAATCTCCTAGGCTGCTCTGTGCAGGACATGTGGCACGAATGAGGAATGAAAGAAGTGCATGGAAGCTTGTTGTAGGAAAAGCAGAGGGAAAACGCCCAGTTGGTAAACTAAGAATGAGTTTGGAGAATAACATTTACCTGATTTGAGGGAACTAGATTATATAGGGAATGATCGGGAAACATTAGCTCAGGATATGGATGTATGGATAGCTTATGTCCGCGCGGCCATTAACCTTCGGGTTCTATAGTGCCGGTGAGTTAGTTAGGCCTTTCGGAAAACAGTCTTCCATCAACAGTCTGTAAAATGATACATCAACATCATCATCATCAACAACAAGGATTAAGCCTAATGACCAGTTCCGATCTCATTATAGGTCGAATTGGTCATTCAATTTCTTGAATGGTCTTCCCAACATTCTTCTTCCTTTTGGTTTATAATTATACATTCTAAATATATGGTCACATATAGAAATACATTATATAATGGAAATGGACAGCTAATGACAAATGAGGGAAATTTTGAGGAAGTGGCTGAATTCAAATACCTAGGAACAATAATCACAAACAGGAATGAGATGAACAAGGAAATTAAACATAGGCTCAATTCTGGAAATGCGTGCTATTATGCATTACAGAGACTTTTGACTTTCCAACTCCTTTCAAAAAACGTTAAACTGAAAATATATAAAACTGTAATTCTACCAGTTATATTATATGGGTGCGAAACATGGACTCTTACTTTAAGGGAGGAAAGGAGATTACGAGTATTTGAGAATAAAGTTCTTAGGAAAATTTTTGGACCAAAAAGAGATGAACAGACAGGTGAATGGAGAAGATTACATAACAGTGAATTGCATGATATTTATAGGAAGCTAGATATAATGAAAACAGTTATGTCTCGTAGACTGCGATGGGCAAGACATGTGGCACGAATGGGGAATGAAAGATGTGCTTGGAAGCTTCTTGTAGGAAAACCAGAGGGAAAACGCCCAGTTGTAGTCCAAGAATGAGGTGGGAGAATAACATTAACTATTAACAGGGAATGATTGGAAAACATTGGCTCAGGATATGGATATATGGAGAGCTTATGTCCGCGCGGCCATCAACCTACGAGTTCGATAGTGCCAGTGAGTTAGTGAATTAGAGATAGTTACTTGAAGTTTTCAGGCTGTATTCATAGGTTTATTTACCTTCAAAATTTGGCATAAGCTGAAAAATTACATACGTAGTACAATTATAATTGGACGGCGTTATGCATTAACCGGCTATGAGCCATTATGTAAGTTTCGAGAAAAGCATGTTTAAAGTATATGTCAATCATCATTACTTATTGTAGCGCCAAACTAACAATGCTGGATATTGCAAGATATTTTCCTTTTTTGACAGTTATGCATCAACAATCTAAGAGTAGGAACATTTGGCGCTTAGCTACATGATGCAAAATTTAGATTATAATTTATGAAGATGTAGTATCATAGCCGTTTGTTGCAAAATAAAGAATAGGACTGACGGCGTTTACATTTTTCTTTAATAATAAGGCTATATTTAAAGATTTGGTGCTACAAGTGTGCGTACACTGACTTCAAGGGGCAGTGCAATAGATGACATCAAAATTTCTTCTTTTTTAAAATGGCTCTTAGCCGGTTGATGCATAACATAGTCCAATTGCTTTCACTCGGTTTCAATCAAAAGTGACTTATCTGCTTTTTTAATCCTTTAATTATATCTTTTTCCGCCACCTTCCATTTTCATTCACTAGTTTAAATATTCTCCTGACGACTTTCTTCGCAAAAACCTTGCGTCGCCATTCATTGCTTTTAAAAGTGCCCAGCAGTCACTACCGTATATAAGAACAAAACTTAGACATTTATACGACGTCGGTTTAGTTTTTGAATTCACAAATGAATAATAATAATAATAATAATAATAATAATAATAATAATAATAATAATAAAAGGTATGTATGAACTTAACAAAATTACAGAAGAATATGGAATGAAGATATCTATAGAGAAAGCAAAAATTATGGCATTTCAAGATTTAGATCCTATCAGAAGTGAAATTGTACTTGGCATTAAAATTTTGGAGCAGGTGAATAATTTTACATATATGTAGGAGGTAATAGCTCAAATGAAGAAGAAAAGGATATAAATGCAAAAATACAAAAATTGTAAAGGATTTTATGGTTATTAGATTCTATCTTCAAGCCACAATTAGTCCAAAAACATTCAAGACTAAAAGTGTATAAAACACTGGCTCTTCCAACTCCTTTGTATGGTAGCAAAGTATGGACATTGAAACAGAAGGACATACAGAGACTTGATCTGCTGAAATGAGATATCTTCGGAGACTGCAGAATACACGCTATTAGATCACAAAAAAAAGACTTTTGGAAGAATCACACATGGAACCTTTAGAAAGCAAAATTTCTGATTATTATAAGTCAAGAAGGATGTAACATGTTCATTGAATGGAAGATCACTGGATACCCAAACAAATGTTAAGCAATCAACCTGCAGGAAGAAGAACACCAGGTAATCCACTCAAAATACTTTTGGATGGTGTTTCTCTTGAGGCCGAAACAGGTCAACAAAGGCCTAAAATTCGTGAATGTACTATGAATAATAATAATAATAACAATAATAACTCACTAGCACTATCGAACTCATAGGTTCATAACCGAGCGAAAATAGACTCCCAATAGACCTACATCCCTATCCTGAGCTATTATTTTCTAAACATTCCGTGTATAAATGACTTCTCTCAAATCATGATTAATGTAATTCTGCCACCTGAATCTTGGTCTACCAACTGGGCATTTTCCTTCTGGTTTCCCTAAAAGCAGCTTCCTTGTCCCTCTTTCATTCCCCACTCGTGTTACATGTCCTGCCCTTCGTAGTCTATGAGACTTATTATAGCTATTCTTATTGAATCTGGTTTCCCATAAACATCATCTCACTGTTATGTAGTCTTCTCCATTCGCCTGTCTGTTCATATCTCTCTGATCCAAAAATTTTCCTGAAAACTTATAATAATAATAATAATAATAATAATTTTAATAACAATAATAATAATAATAATAATAATAATAATAATAATAATAATAGAATAAATATAGGCCTAGTATATTTCTACAAACTTATCTCCCGCGCGCAATAATTCTGTGAGAACGGAAGTCTTTACGCTGCTTTGGTTATAAATTCGTTTTTCCTTTGTGTACAATAACATGATTTTGTAAAAACGGATTAATATTAATAAACGTGTCAAATTCAGTTAACCGTCAGCATGACTTATTCCTTCTCCGCTTGTCGAAAGTAAATATCAAATTGCTAATTGTTTTGATTGTTAAATATAATCAAAGTCTGAGTACTATTACTGCGCATGACAGTGTTTGTTTGAAATAACAGACATGTAAGGAACGTGGTTGTACAACTATCGGAACAATCTGCATCACTTTCGCTTCTCTGACAAAAACACTTCGTTAAAAATCCAGCTTTGCCTTTTTGTAGTACGCCACATTTAAATCTTCAAAAATATGTATAAAATCTAGATATTTAGTCAGTATAATTGGAAGATCTGAGAAGAATTATAGAATTTACTTTTTATACGAGATATAGCCTACTGTGCATATATGGAGCACATCATAGCGTATATTGGTTAAGGCACACTACAATTATGAGACTAGTCCTACTTCGTTTCATCCAATAAAAATTCTACTTATATTTGGACTAATAATTAAAAATACAATTTATAAAAATTTCTTGATATAATGTATTTTTTATTAGGAATATTCCACAATACAGTGTTTCTCCTTCAACCCAATGTGATTTGTCGCCAGAAGTTCCTGCCTAAAGCATCTTCTTCCCTCAAATCTCTAGTTTCCATACTTCTCCTCACTCCATCTATCCAACGATCTCTAGGTCTGCCTCTTCCACTTCTTCCATTAGCTTTCCAATCAAGGATCTTCTTTGGTATTCTATCTTCTTCCATTCTTATGAGGTGTCCATACCATTTCAAACCATTTTATTCTATTTTTTTTCTAATATAGGCTATATATTTATTCAACTTGTATAATATCTCTTACTACTACAAGGATGCTGTTTCTAATTTTATTCCTTCATGAAATTATTTTCGATCGCCTCCAAAAATCTATTTCTACTGTTAACAGCTTATTGGCTTGTTTTCTACTTACTGTCCAGGTTTCGGACCCACATAATAAAATGCTTTGTAATAGAACTTGAAATATAGTTTTCTTCATTCTGTATATTATATTTATATTCCGAAGCACTGAGTTCAATGCACCAATGATTCTTCTTCCATCAGTTATTCTTCTTTCAATTTCTGTTATTGAATTCTCATTTTAATCTAAACTAGACCTAAATATTTAAAATTTTTAACATTACATTTTAGCTCATTTGTTGTATCCAATGAAAGATATTCTGTTTTATTATAGTTTATCTGTAATCCCCATTTTTTTGTATTCTATCTCTAATTTTCTTGACATAAAAGATGCATTATCTGGTTCCCGAGTAATCACCACCTAATCATCTGCGAACAGTAAATGGTGGAGATAATAAATTATCATATATTTGAATTCCCATATATTTGCAGTGTCTTGACCAATTCTTTGTACTATTATCAATATATATTTTGAACAACATTGGTGATAAACAACATCCTTGTAGTAGACCTTTTGATGTCTGGAATTTTTCTGAAAGTCTGTTTCCCATCTTAGTCTGGCATTTGTTCTCTGCGTATAAAGATCTTATAATACTATTTTTTTGTCATTTATTCTCGCCTCTTCTAGGGCTTTCCAGAGCAAGATTCTAGGTACACTATCATACGCCTTTAATTATATAACATTTATAGTGGATCCGCTGACTTGAACTGCACTTGTAAAGTTCTATATTTAAGAGAGGTAAAATTTGAATTCGAAAATATCTAAAATGTAATCTAACCAGAAGGTCCAGAGTTCGAGTCGCGATGATGTCACGATTATTAAACTGGGATAAACCCTCTAGCAGTATTATGTTCCTGGGCCCTACTTAGACTCTAACGGAAATGAGTACCAGTTATATGCTCTTAGCGAGTAGAGGCGGCTGCTACACAGGGCTGACAACCTTGCTAACATATCATGACGATTATCTAGAAAGGTAGGAGCCCTAACATTACACTACCACAAAGGACTCCCAAGGCCTGTAATGGGAAAATTTTACCAATTTTGTTTTACGTACAAAGTATCTTTCAGAAGTCTGTCGCAGTGGACTACTACTGTGCAGTTCTGGCTTCTGTAACCGCATTGTGGGGTCTGTGGTGTATGGTGCGGAAAGAGGGGAGGGTGAGCTGCAGGTACTGCCAGCAGTTATCCTCAGTTTTGAAAACATAATAGTTACTACATGTTGAATTGTTTTATCTAGTGTGTTAGTGAATACTTTTGTTTTCTCATAAGTTTGGAGGGTTCATTATAGAATAGTGTGGTCTTTATAACAATTTATTTTATTATCATCATTTATAAGAGCATGTTTTTTGCATGGCTACTAGTTCCATCCCCCACTCGGCAATGTTCCCTCCTACCACGCCCCTTAGGATTCACGAAGATGTCTACAGTTACCAGAACTGGACTATAGTTAAGATCCTTGTCTCTGGTTCTAAGGGTAACGGGTTCGAACCGTCCAGACTCGATGGATTGTTTTAGGGTGGAAAAATTCAAGGAGTAATATCCTTTGGAAGGGACTTTAAGCCCTGGGTCCCGAGTCTGAAGATTTTCTGGCTCGTTAAAAAACTTAATCTGAATAAAGAGGCATCTAAGCAAAATTCACCGACCTTCACCCTAGTAATACCTCAGTCGCTTATCAGATGTTTCATTGGGTCGATATGTTTCCTGCATATCATTCATGATATCTTTAGGGAAATAAGCGTAATTAAAAATTAACTTGGTCTGGTAACTCCTAACAAAGGAGAGGCTAAGACCCAACATTAGACTGTTACGCTATTTTAGATAGAAGAAATATTTCAGAATTTTCCGATACCAAAGAATTTACGGCCTTCCACTTTCCTATGCACTATTACGAAAATACAACTTATTATTGAATCTGAGACAAAATGTAGGGTGGAAAAGATATGAGTGCACTGATATTAAGCATGAAGTCATTGTAATATACCGGGTGAGTTTTAATTACATCGACGAACTACAGGGACTGATTCCTGACTGTAAATGGAGGAAAAAATGCCCTATGAATAAGTTCCATAAATGTATCGTTGCCACGGTAGATGGCGCCCAAGAAGTCAAAATGTTGAGGGGATAACTATTAGTCCTAATAATGTTCTAATTCAATTTAGCGAAAAGCTATAAACTCTTGTTGATGGATCAAAAACTGAGAATAGATTTGTTATCATTTTCAGTTTATTATCTTAGAACTTACCTCTTTTTTTTGTAATGGCATTATTCTCTCGGCCCTGATGCATGACCTGCTAGATCACTGGACTTAAACCCCCTGGATTTTACCTCTGTGGGAATCTCAAAAGTACTGTGTATGTCGAACTAGTTACTGATGTGCATACCCTTTAACAGCGTGTCCACGTCGCCTGTGACGCTATTCGGAGAGAGGCCAGAACATGCGAAAGAGTGAGGCAATCCATGATACGACGTGTGAACCCGTGCATTGCATCCCATGGAGGCTACTTTGAACATCGGAGGCGATTTTGATATGAACTGTGTGCAGGGACGATTTGTTGTCGTTGCACGCACATCGTTCATTTCCGGACACAGGTTTATAGGACTTTTCTTTTTTCAATCATTTCCAATCAGGAATCAGTCCCTGAAGTTTGTCGGTGTAATTACCGTTCACCCTGTATATAGGCACACAGCCTAATCATAATGTTCTATATGCTACACTTTGGGTAAGAAATGTATGGTTTTCTAAAAAAAACTTTACAGAAATGTATTAATGCATTACTTTATAATTATTAATGTATTCACCTGTTTTTCACACAGTACATATGAAACGTGAAATGGATCAACTTTTCCCTTTAGTGTCTATTTATATCATAGTACAGAATTTTAGCACAAATTAAATTAAAAGTAAGGAAATTAAACACATTTGTATCATGTTCTAAACAAAGAAAACTGACAGCATTGCAAGATCATAGTAAGTATTTTATTGAAAAACACTAAGGAAAATATTGTTTCATTTCACGTCCCTTATGTTTTGTGTGAAAATTAGACTAGTATTCACATTCATTATAAAAAAATTTAGCAATAAATAATTGTATTCTTTTCTCAGGAAAATGGTACATATGTGTCCCATTGAGCACATGACACTTTTATCATATTTCCCTTTCATAATTACGTAAAATCTACGTGTCTGCATTATTTTCATTCTGTAGAAATACAGTAAGAATACCGGGGCCTGAAGAAGGAGCGAGGGATTTACAAAGACTATTTAACTCATGCCCCAAATGGGAGTCAATGACCAATCACATTTCAATGATTTTTTATTTACAACCAATCACAGTCGTGTTTCGCCTAAAATTTACCAAATTAAGTTTATCATAAATAAAGAAAGCACCTCCTTTTTAACATTCTGAATAGGTCATAGCATTATTTTGTAGTGACTGACTCTCCAAGAAACACGGCTACGAGATTGTATGAATAGTGCATGAATGTCAACACATACCGCATGCGGGAGTTAATATAAAAACATTTGTAACAATTGATTATAAGAAGCACAAAAAAAAAGAAACCACTGTTTGCACTTCCTTAAACGAATTATTTTCCAGGAATTGACGTTGCAGAAAAATATAATTGACATATTTACATCATAGGACATCAGAAATTAATTAATACCTATAATGTTGGTTATAAATTTCTCTAGGGTGCATTCTTACAACATTGCGATCTTTTGGCAATAAATAATATTATGATATGGTTGCAGTGATCGAACAAAAAAAGCAAATGTAGCGTACCAATCGTTTCTCATTTGTTTTCAAACATCGCCGCTTACATTAAATATATAAATATTTTAAAATAACTATAGATAAATAATGATTTGTGAGTATACAGCTTAATTTTATTCGTTAAATAATCCTAACAAATGCCACTCTTGATTTCCAAATTCTCTAGATAAATTCACTCCTCACTTCGTGTGTCGTGAATTTATCGATAATTTGGAAATCACTCCTGGCATTACTTATGATATAAACAAGTTCATCTATAGGTATTACCACAGAAAAAAAATTCGTCTCCATAAATATTCTTTTCACTTTTTTATCCCTACACTATCTATTAAATACAGTTAACATGAATAATGATTCAATTCTCATACACATTACAGGGACTTTCGTCATCCCAACTTCTACCAAAAAACCTTAAACTGAAAATATATAAACCTGCTTTTTCCCCCAATTTTATATGGACGCGTCACATGGTCTCTTAGTTGAAGGGAGGAGAAAAGATTTCGAGTGTTTCAAAATAAAGCTGTTAAGAAAATGTTTGGATCAAAGAGAGATGAATAGACAGGCGAATGGAGCAGACTAAATAACAGTGAGCAGCATGACCTTTTTAGGAAACCAGATACAGTAAAATCTCCTTATTCACAGTTCCCTTATTCGCGGGTTAAAAAATTGCGACACAGTTCCTGTATTTGCGGCTAAAATCTTCTTTATTCGCGGATCCAGTCGGTATATTAGAAGGATAGTATCCTTTATTAACGCATCGGCAACTTGTTTTTACTGCAGGCACCTACCAAGACGGCTTTTACAAAGAACTATCAAACCACTAAGCCTAAAGTTTATTATTAAAAGCCTCCGCCGCCGTATTTCACGTGCCGCAATTTCCGTTGATAAATGCCATTCTTGCCACGTTCGGTGTTTTATTGTTTAAACTTGTCATTCGTTGCAATAATTTTGATTGAATAACACGTGCCTCTTATGCTTTGTTACCAACTTATAATGTCGAGTAAAAGGAAAGAAAATTAGTTCCGAAGCGGAAAAAATTAGTGTTGAAGCTTAAAGTAAAAATATAAATGCTTAACCGTTTACGCGTTAGCGAGTCGTTTGCATCCATATCACGCTGTTCCCGTGTTAATGAATCAATTGTACGATTCATCAAGAATTCCAAGACAATATAAGGAATTCTATCGCTGAATTCTCAGCTCAATATCAATCTGAACTGAAAGACCTTTTAAAAGCGACAAAACAGGAAAAAATTGCTAAGTTCTTTAAGCTTTTGCCTAGGTCTGAGAGAAATAATTAATAGAAATTATTCAAATCTCTCATCAATTGATTTTATTTTGATAAATTTTATTTTATTTTCGAACCTTCAGACGTAACCCCTATATACCCATACAAATTACCATTCCATATTCGCGGTTTTTTAATTCGCGGGATATTTGCGGAACATATCCCCCGCGAATAAGGAGCTTTTACTGTATAATAAGAAAAATTAAGTCTCGTACACTGCGATGGGCAGGGCATTTGGCACGAATGGGGAATAGAATAAGCTTCTTGAGAAAACCAGAGGGAAAACGCCCAGTTGGTAGCCCAAGAATATAATGGGAGAATAACATTAATCATGAATCGAGGGATATACACTATGCAGGGAATGAATGGAAAACATTTGCTCAGGTTAGGGACGTATGGAGAGCTTATGACCGCGCGGCCATGGAAGGCTGTTGTGAGGGAAGTCACTTTGGACTATAGAGTTATGAAGAAGAAAAATAAGCATTAAATATGTAATGCTGAAGCTGTTAGAGATAAATTTACAATCCGAATGGACGCTTGGCATTCAAATGGTTACTAAGTTCTTCATCTCTTGGGATATCTAATCCTCAGGAAATTGAAATATCTAAATGATAGTGAAGTTACGTTTAATTGGCAGTCACGTCCTAAGGAATATTCTGAATATGCAAGACTTCACTCAAGCTTCAAGCAACCACAGCCATGGGATTCAAATCCTCCATTCATAATAAACCCAGGAATTAAATACATCAGACACGACTTAAGGACTAGCCTACGCACACATTTTAATATATTTTTAATCTCTTGTGTTTTCTCAGAATTACAATCATCATCTTAAGGCACTACAACTTCAAATTTGAATGTTTTGGCCTTCTCAATAATCTTCCGCCAGACTCTTCTATCTTCTGCCAATCTCAGGTTTGTCACCCTCGCGGTGGACTGAGGTTATGCTCCTTGTCTCTGATCCCGAGGGTCGCGGGTTCAAACCCGGCCGGGGTCAAAGGATTTTTTTTAGGATGGAAAAGTCCAAGGATCAAGTCCTCCGGGAGGAACTTTGGGTCTTGAGTCTGAAGATTTTCAGGCTCGTAAAAGATCCTTAAACCTGAATAAAAAAAAAACCTCTAAGCAAAATTTAATGAATTTTCCCGTCCTAGTACTGCATTTGTTTCCTAGATGTCAGTATGAGGCGGAACTCTGAACAAAAGCCACTCCAATGACATCTACACGAAAACAAGTGTAATTAAATTAGTATGGTTCAAATTCTTCCCTGTAGGGGAAGAGCGCCTAAATCTAGTTGAGGGAAACAAGGGCTTACAAGATTACAAGATTTTCTTCAAATTCTCCCAAACATCATAGGTCTACCAACAGCTCTAGTTCCTAAGCCTCCATATAATGGGATTAATTCACTGACTATCTATACGATAGTGGGCTGAAGGAACAAGAATTCAAACCTGGCTCAGATCGATTATGTTTAAGAATCAAACGTTAACAATGAATTGTAATCCTTTTTCATCCTCTAAAAAAAATACGATCACATTTCTCCATTATTCCACGAATTGTCATGGCTACATCTTTAAGAGAGAAGAAAATTTCACTGTCTAATCCTCTTATTTAAGATCCTACATACCTTGACTCTCAATTATTTATCCTCTCGTGTCCAGTATCTATCCTCCAACCATAACTTAAACACATGCTCACAAATAGTCTCTTGCTTAATATACCGCAACATGTCATATACTGTCTTCACTTCTCGCAACTGGAATTTCCTACCACAAGAAATAAGGGGCTGCTGGACATTGGCATCTTTTAAAGAGATCTAAATTTATATTTGCTCTAACCTCAACTTCATCATTACCCAGTGCAAAGTACATATATTAATTGGTTTTTCTCGTATAATTTATCATACTTATATTAGTATTATTATTATTATTATTATTATTATTATTATTATTATTATTATTATTATTATTATTATTATTATCGTTAGTAGGGTAACAGAGTGGAACCCTTGATAGAGGTCCACTCCAGGGAGTAGGCGCCCCTGCCCTTTTGTGAGCTCCAGGTCCCACTCGCCCAGTGGGTAGTACCTGGGTAGGGCCCCGTCCACAGGGTTACGTGGGGAGAAGAGAAGTCCCCAAAGCCGTAGTTGAAGGCAACTTCTGCTAGGAGACGAAACACTCCGAAATTCCAGGTTCCCTGCCATCCAGGAAGAGGGGTTTGGGCTAGAGGCCTTAGAGTAGTAACTCTAACTAGTAAAATATAACTTAATCATAAACTTCAGCAGAAGAAAAGCCGGATTGATAAACCTTATGGGACGACCACAGCCAAGAAAAAGTATAAAAAGAGTTTTGGAATACAGGACCAGCTTAAAATTAAAATAATAGCGACTGGAGTTATGTCAGAGGCTTGGGAGGAAGAAGGGAATTTGAACTAACAAAAGAAATGAAAAAATAAAAGTATAAATATATTAGCTGCCTCAGAAACAAAGAAAAAATTGAAAGGATCACAAATGATAAATGATATGATGATGTTTTACAGTGGAGTAAGTCAGAAAGAAAGAGCGAAAGCAGGAGTGGCGATATTTGTGGATAAGGAATGGGGATCCAAAATAGACACGTATAATTGTATTAACGAAAGAATAATGGCAATGCGATTTAAGCATAATAGAGGACATATGACAATTATAGCAATATATGCACCGGAGGAAGGGAGAGATGAAGAAACAAAAACATTTTATACTACTCTACAAAAGGAAATAAATAAGATAAACAAGAACGACATAATAATATTATTAGGAGACTTTAATGCTAGAGTGGGGAATCAACCAGTGGCAAATGTAATTGGGATCCATGGAGAAAATGTTATAAATAAAAATGGACAAGAATTAAAACAATTTGCAATTTTTAATGATTTTAAAATAACAAATACATTTTATAAGAAAAAAGATATTCACAAATACACATGGTCAGCACGAGGTTTTTCGTTCACTGATAGATTATGTGTTAATCAATAAGAAAGCATCATCATTATTAACAGATACGAGAGTATTTAGAGGAAGTGACATCTATTTAGATCACTATTTAGTAATCTCAAAAATAAATATATTAGCGAGATGGAAGAAAACTAAAAACAAATATAGAAATAAAGAGACCACATTCAAAGTACATTTATTACAAGATAAAAGTATACAAAATCTGTATCAGAATAGGCTAAATGAACAATTAATATTAACACCTACTTCCGAAGAAATAAACCGAGAATGGGATAATATAAAAGAAAGCATTGATAAAGCAGCATATGAGGCATTAGGAACAAAATATAAAATATATAACAAGAAGGGTTTAAGAATATGGAATGAAGAATTAGAGAGGATAATAAAAGATAAAAAAGAGGCTTATCACAAATATTTACAGAATAGAACACCAGAATTAAGAGCTGATTACAAACATAAAAGTGCAATAGCCAAAAGATAAATTAAAAAAGCACACAAAGTCAGTTGGGATAGATATATAAGCAGACTAGAATACGATATACATGGGCAGCAAAAAATAGCCTATAAAGTAATGAAACATCTAAATAAACAAGAAAAAGATACAATACAGATCAATGCAATTGAGGAGAAACAATGGGAAGAACATTATAAAAAACTGTGGTATAATGAAAATAAAATAACTAAAGATAACATATATGAGTGTGAGATAGGAATAGATATGATAACAATGGAAGAATTAGAAGAAGTACTGAAAACAACAAAGAACAGAAAGGCAGCTGGAATAGACGGAATTAATATGGAATTAATAAAATATGGAGAATTTTTTTAAAACTGAGATTATTACATTTTTTAAATTTATGTTGGAAACAAGCAACAATACCAGAAACCTGGACAACAGCAATAGTACAATCTATTTTTAAGAAAGGAGAACGTAAAGACTGCAACAACTACAGAGGAATAAGCATTTTAACTGCAGGCTATAAAATATACTCAAGAATCTTAACATTTAGGTTAAAACAAATAACAGAGGTAATGTTAACAGAAGAACAAAGTGGATTCAGACCAGGGCGTTCATGTATGGATAATATATTTACGATAAAAGAATTTATAAACAAAAGAAGAGAATATAACATGGAAAGACACATAGCTTTTATTGATTTTGTCAAGGCATTTGATAAAGTAGACAGAGGAAAACTCTGGACAATTTTAAAAGAAAAAGGAATTCCGAAACACTAATAGCAGCTATAAAGAGTTTGTACTGGAACACAAATTTTGTTATAAAAACTAGAAATGAAGTAAGTAAAAATAAAATTCATACTAATCAAGGAGTTAAACAAGGATGCAGTATCTCTCCAGTTTTATTTAACCTATAAATCAATGATATAATAAAAAAATGGAACGAAGAAGAAACAAATAAAGGAATAAAATTAGATAAAAACACACTACTTGAAAACATTATTATACGCTGATGACCAGGTAATAATAGCAAATACAGAAGACGAACTTCAGAGGAATATTTTTAAACTACATAATATATGTGAACAATATAATCTCAAAATATCCATAGAAAAAAACTAAGGTAATGGCATTCCAAGGAAAAAATCAAATCAGATCGAAAATAGTAATAGGAAACAAAATCATAGAACAGGTGAACCATCTCAATTATCTAGGATGTGACATTTCATTTAATTATGATAATGATATAAATAATAAAATAGCAAAATTCCAGGGAATATGTGGTACGATAAAACGAACACTAAATAACAAAACAAGAAGAGAGACCCAACTGAAATTTTATAAAATGTTGGCAGTACCGGTACTGCTCTATGGTTCAGAAGCCTGGATACATAAAAAAACAAGACCTAAGTAGGATAACGGCGGCAGAAATGAAATTTTTGAGATCTGTTAAAGGGTGCACTAAGGAAGACAGAATCAAGAACACAGAAATAAGACAGGAACTTGAAATATTTGCAATAACTGATAAAATGGATACATATAGACAAAAATGGAAGCAACACATAGACAGAATGAATGAAGATAGATATCCAAAACAAATAACAAAATACAAACCTAAAGGCACCCGAGATGTGGGCAGACCTAGAAAGAGATGGGCTGAAGTCGGAACGGGTCAACAGACCTAATCCATGAATGAAGATGATGATGATTATTATCATTAGTATTACTATTGTTATTATCGTATAACATTTTGTTTGTACGTGAAATTTACGTTGCAACATTTCATATATTTTAACTCTTTATAATTAGTACGTCCACCGCTGTGGTCTCGAGGTAGCGTGCTGCCTTGTCACGCAGCGGAACAGGCTCTTGGGTGAGATTTTTTCGGGGTTTTTCCTCCTGACAAATGTCAGGAAGCTTAGGGCCCAACGGTCCCCGAAAATCATCCAGCCATCAACATTATCCTTATCATTATCATCATCATCCTTCACCGGTGTGGAAAGCAACGGGAAGCTACCACACCTATAATTCCCTAGTAAAGCTGCAAAGCATAGCATGAAAATGCTATGATTGCAGTGAAAGACCTGCCCTTGGGCAGAATTACTATGGATGGATAATTAGTATAGTGTATATCTATATTGTCAAATATTTATTTGTATTTGTGCTGGTTGAGTGGAAGAAAATGCCTTATGGCCTTAACTTTACCAGAATAAATAAAACATTATTATTATTATTATTATTATTATTATTATTATTATTATTATTATTATTATTATTATTATTATTATTATTATTATTATTATTATTATTATTATTATTATTATTATTATTATTATTATTATTATTATTATTATTATTATTATTATTATTATTGGGTTGTAAGGGGTAGTGACGTGTGTATAACCTCTCCTACCCAATTCTCATCCTCACCTTCTCGTGGTACAACCCGTTTTCACAAACGAGGCTCTGAGGACCGAGTCACGGCGGTATAACCGTTCCATCAGGTACTGAGTAAATGCGGTATCCTAATGTCTGTCCAGAGACTAAAAGGTAGCAGCCCTACCACTGGACTACTTAGCGTCGGGCCAGTAACCTGTCCTAAGGAACTTCAAAACTACTTTCAAGTCTCAACACGAAAAAATCCAGAAGGAATTGAAATATGACGACCCACAGCAAAGAAATATGGTTAAAAGAAAACGGCACAATGATATTGTAAGATATGCAACCTGGAATGTCCGAAGCATCCATGAAAAAGAAGAGGAACTAGACAGTATATTTAAAAATAGAAACATTGATATTGCAGTAACTACTAAGAAGAAACTTAAAGGAACGAAAGAAACACAAAATTATGTACAAATATATAGCGGTGTCGACAGGAAAACCCATGGACAAGCTGGAGTAATGATTTGGATTAATAAAACCATAAGAAATAAAATTCAACACTACACTTACTGGAATGAAAGAATATTAGAGCTTCGACTGAAAATTAATAGAGGTAATTTGACAGTTCTTGGTGTATATGCACCAGAGGAAGGCCGTGAAGAAGACAATGAAGAATTTTATAAAATATTACAAGAAATTTATAGCAAAATTAATAGAAATGATTACATTCTCATAATAGGAGATTTAAATGCCAGAGTGGGCAATGCTCAAGTCAACAATAATATTGGAACATTTGGCGAACCAACCAGCAATAGGAATGGGACAAGATTAACAGATTTTGCTATCTACAATGAACTGAAAATAACGAATACCTTTTACAATCATAGAAACATACATAAGTATACCTGGCATCGTCAGGACTCAAAATCAATCATTGATTATTTCATTGCAAATAATAAGATTTTTAAATTGTTTCTCGATGTCAGAGCCTACAGAGGATATGATATTGGTTCAGATCACTACCTAGTAGAAGCAAAAATAAGATTTCCACCAAGATGGTTAAAAAAGAAGAAACAACAACAGAGCATAGAACAAAAGTACAAGGTAAAATTATTTTATGATGACAGCATTAAATGGTTATATTCGAGAAGAATTCAGCAATATATGGCTACAACTCCAGAAAGTAATGATGTCGAAGAAGAATGGAAAAACATTAAAATGATAATTCAAAATGCAGCTAATGAAACTTTAGGAAAAGTAAATATACAACAAAAGAAGAAATAGAACTCTAAAAATCTGGGATGATCAAATAAAACAATTGATTGAAGAAAAAAATACAGCTTATAAAAAATATTTGAACACAAAGAAAGTAGAAAATGAAATAGAATTCAAACGCTGTAGAGCTATTGTTAAGAGGGAAATAAGAAAGAGGCATAGGAAAACATGGTTAAATTTTGTTACACATTTAGAATCAGATTTGCATAAGCTCCAACCTAATGCCTTCAAAATATTAAAACATTTGAATAAAGATATTAAAGAATCTACCAAAATTAATTGCGGAGTAACAAAAGAAGATTTTTCAATTATTATAAAAGTCTTTGGACTGACAATAGCTATGAAGATACAATTTTCCGAAATAATAATGAGACAGATTCCATAATATCATTGGAAGAATTGAACAATAGTTTAAAGAAATTAAAAATGGGAAGGCAACTGGCACAGATGGCTTGAATTCTGAATTGTACAAATATGCAGGCAAACAGTTCCATGAAAGACTGTTGTCCTTCTTTAATAATGTATTCAAAAATGCAGATATACCACAAGAATGGAAGACAAGCATTGTTATACCCCTGTTCAAGAAAGGAGACAAGAGAAAAATGGACAACTATAGGGGAATCAGTTTGTTAAACACATGCTACAAAATTTATGCAGACATTTTAAATGGAAAATTGAAAAGTTTCAGTGAAAAAATTCCTTATGGAATGTCAAAATGGATTTAGGAAAGGACGATCTTGTATTGATTCAGCATTTTCTGTTTAAACTATTGCTTGAAAAAAGAAGAGAATTCAACTTAGAAACACATTTTGCTTTCATAGATTTTGAAAAAGCATTCGACACAGTCAAGAGATCAAAAACTCTTAAATATATTGGAAGACAGAAATATACCAAATTTACTTCGGCAGAACATACAAAATATTTACAAAGACAACACCATGAAGATTAAATTAAATAACAGATTTTCTGAAGAAGGAATTATAAATCGTGGTGTGAGACAAGGCTGCCCCCTATCCCCAACACTCTTTGCAATTTATATCAATGAAGTAATATGTTGCTGGAACAAAACATATAAATTTGGAATAAGAATATCAGAAAATAGAAAATTAAACACCCTATTGTTTGCAGATGACCAAATAATAATAGCAAATTCCGAAGATAATCTACAGAAAGGTCTGTATGAACTTAACAAAATTACAGAAGAATATGGATTAAAGATATCTACAGAAAAAACAAAAATTATGGCATTTCAAGGTGTAGATCCTGTCAGAAGTAAAATTGTACTGGACAATAAAATTTTGGAGCAGGTGAATAATTTTACATATCTAGGATGCAATATCTAATATGAAGAAGAAAAGGATGTAAATGCAAAAATATCTAAATTTTTAAGAATTTTAGGGTTAATAAATTCTATCTTCAAGCCACAGTTAGTCCAAAAGCATTCAAGACTGAAAGTGTATAAAACACTGGCTCTTCCAACTCTTTTGTATGGTAGCGAAGTATGGACGTTGAAACAGAAGGATATACAGAGACTTAGATCTGCTGAAATGAGATATCTTCGGAGGACTGCAGGATACACACTACTAGATCACAAAAAATGAAGACATCTTAGAAGAATTACACATGGAATCTTTAGAAAACAAAATTTCTGATTATAAGTCAAGATGGATACAACATGTTCATCGAATGGAAGATCACAGAATACCCAAACTAATGTTAAGATATCAACCTGCAGGAAGACGAAGACCAGGACGTCCACTCAAAAGACTTCTGGATGGTGTTTCTCTTGAGGCCGAAACAGGTCAACAAATGGCCTAAATTCGTGAATGTACTATGATGATGATGATTATTATTATTATTATTATTATTATTATTATTATTATTATTATTATTATTATTATTCACACAACCAAAGGCTCCCAATGCAGACGATTCCTTCTTTCTGTCATCCTCAGAATGAAACATCCCTATTAACCCAGCAACAACAGCAATTATAAGTGGACACAGCAAAACGAAGGGATATCTCAACAGGATTGGTGCAATAGATGATCCCATTTGCACCTGTCTGCAAGAGGAACAATCGGTACAGCATCTACTCTACATGTGTCCTAAATTACAAAAACAAAGGGACGAGATGAAACTGACGATTGAACTGGAAAAAGCACAATGAGGATCTGAGGAGCAAATACTCTCAAGACATCTACAAGCATTTTTCAAAATTTATTAAAAACATAGATTTTGGCATGTTATAGACAAACTGTAACATAGTAATCAATCACTATATATATATTGTATATCTTATATATATTATATTAGCTAATAGGCACAAAATATCAGATTAGGACAAAGCATTTAATAACGTGTATATAAGAACCATGATCTCTACCTAATTAGATGTAAATTCAAATGTAGTATGTAGTAATACGCTATGTAATGGAGCATACTGAATAAAGCCAATAAAAAGTATTATTATTACTATTATTATTATTATTTATTGTTATTATTATTATCATTATTATTATTATCATCATCATTATTATTATTATCATTATTATTATTATCATCATCATCATTATTATTATTATTATTATTATTATTATCATTATTATTATTATTATTATTATTATTTATTATTATTATTATTATTATTATTATTATTATTATTATTATTATTATTATTATTATTATTATTATTATTATAAAGATTTCATGCCATGTTTTAGTACAAAATAGAATAGTGGAGGAGATACTTGCTTTAACTCATTGTGAATTTCAAAAGAACCCGAAAACTGTTTCCCTACACGCACCCCAATCTTTGTGCCATTTAGACACATTCGAATAAGTCTAACTAACTTTTATTAGAAATCCCGAACTGCGCCAAGGTACTCCCTTTTAATTGAATATTTTTTTTTTATGTCTACATACATTTGATGCACAGTGACATTATATTCCAATTTATTTTGTAAAATATGTCTTACACTAAAAATCTTATCTGTTGTAGACCTGTTTTATCTAAATCCACATTAATGATATATTATTAAGTCATCAATATAGGGAGTAAGTCTGCTTACTAATATATTTGTATGAAGTTGAAAGTAATGAGATTCCCTTGTAGTTGTTGCCATCAGTTTTATTTCCTTGTCTATCGATTGGTACGACAATTGTTCTTTCCGTTCATTTTCCCAAATCATAGTAAGCAACCGACGTATCTTGTTCATCAATGTTTCTCCACCTGATTTTATCAGTTCAGCTGGATTCTAAATTATAATTAATTCTACGATTTCTTAAAATTGAACTACTCTATCTTAAGGTTTTTCGTAAACAGCAAATGAGAAAAAGACGGTTTTGACTTGAGTTTGTGGTGTTTCAAACAGATGAAATGAATTGAGCCCTACAATTTATCGGTTTTTACTCTTTTCCTCCTCTTGCAGGAAACGGATGTAACCAAATAAATCACCACAAATAATAGAAGAGTTGATGTGGAGTGAGAGAGGAACACTCTGAAGGGATTGGAATTACTTTTTAAATGAAGCAGACATTTTATCAGGGGAGATGATTGTTTGAATGCATCACCAGATGTTTCAATCAAAATCATTACTTCAAGTTGTGTAATTGCTGACTTCATCATAAAGATTCACTTTAGCTATAGGCGCTAGTATGACTTCCTAAATTTGATTTTAATTATAGTTCTAATTATTAGCAGATGCGGGGAAATAGTATCGAAATAGTATAGTTGCATACTTAAAAGTACTGTGCGACTTAACTGCAGACGGAAACAGAGAGAATACGGCAATTATTGGCAAATTAGAATTTTGATTTAAACTAACTCACTGAATCTATCGAACCATTAGGCCAATGGTCGGGCGGACAAAAGTCTCCACACATCCCTATCCTGATCTAATGTTTTCCAATCATCATTGTATAATCTACTTCCCTCAAATCATGATTAATGTTGTTATTCTCCCATCTCATTCTTGGTATACCAACTGGACGTTTTTCTTCTGGTTTATGTAATGTGCTAACATTCCATGCCCCTAGGAACATGTCCCTGTGTTTGATCCTTTGGCATGGAATCACTGAAGTAGTAGTAGTGCCGAATGGGGGACTATTTTACCTGTGTAAAATTTTACCCCAGTGGAACCCATGACTTCGTTTCTTGACTGTTGTATTTTTACGGTTAAAATGATCACTTTTTCGACCAAGGTACTTTTTTCGACTGGCTTATCATCTTCGAAATGTTCGGCATGGCAAACCCTTTTATCGGCAGCAATGCTACCGCCGGCATTTTGATTTGATCTACCTAAATAATTACAATCACAATATTATCAAATATTCGTTCTTAATTGGTAAATTTAAAGAAAATTAATGTAATAATAATAATAATAATAATAATAATAAATCTTTACGAGTATTAGCTGTTAGTTTATGCTGATGATGTAGTACTATTGGCCGATAGCGAGGAGATACTAAAGGTCAACACGCACACACTATTGAGTAACACTAAGAAATTAGAACTAGAAGTAAATATCAGTAAAACTAAATATATGGTCACACGTAGAAATTCAGTATATAATGGAAATGGACAGCTAATGAAAAATGAGGGAAATTTTGAAGAAGTGGCTGAATTCAAATACCTAGAAACAATAATCACAAATAGGAATCAGATGCACAAAGAAATTAAACATAGGCTCAATTCTGGAAATGCATGATATTATGCATTGCAGAGACTTATGATGTCCAAACTCCTTTCAAAAAAACGTTAAACTCAAAATATATAAATCTATTATTCTACCAGTTATATTATATGGATGCGAAACATGGACTCTTACTTTAAGGGATGAAATGAGATTACAAGTATTTGAGAATAAAGTTCTTAGGAATTTTTTTGGACCAAAGAGAGATGAACAGACAGGTGAATGGAGAAGACTACATAACAATGAACTACATGGTCTTTATAGGAAGCCAGATATAATAAGAACAGTTAAGTCTCGTAGACTGAGATGGGCAGGACATGTTGCGCGTATGGGCTAATGGGAGACTTGCATGGAAGCTTCATGTAGAAAAGCCAGAGGGAAAACGCCCAGTTGGTAGACCAACAATGAGGTGGGAGAATAACATTAACTATGATTTGAGGGAAGTAGATTATACAGGGAATGATTGGAAAGCATTAGCTCAGGATAGGGTTGTATGGAGAGCTTGTGTCCGCGCGGCCATGAACCTACGGGTTCGATAGTGCCAGTGAGTAAGTAAGTAAGTAAGTAAGTAAGTAAATCTTCAAGAGTATACCCCAAAGAGCACGGACATAAAGAAAAAGAATATTCATCTTTGAAGTTAAAAAAGGGATTTTTTTTCAATACCAATATCTATATTATTAAGTTTAAAAAGTTATTAAGTTATAAGAAGTATAATGGATGAGTTTGAACACAGAAGGCTAGTATGGTACGGGCACATAAAAAGAATGCAGGATGAAAGACTACCAAAGGCCATATATATATATATATATATATATATATATATATATATATATATATATGATATGAAAAGAAAAAAAAGAATGCTTGAGTCGGGATTTGAACTCGAGTCTCTAAAGTCTGCACCTTTAGCGCTCTAACCAACTGAGCTACCCAAGAATTCCAAGACAAACATACAATTTTCTTATACATGTAGTATTCTCAATTCACACAAGAGGTAGCGGAAAGATCTTCCGACTAGCGGCTAACATAACAGTTAAGCAAATTATTAAAGAGAATATTTACTTTATAGCAGTAACGCTTGTATATATAGATATTATATATATATATATATATATATATATATATATGGAAAATTGAAAGAAGGAGCAGAAAAGGTAGAATAACATTTAGAATTCAGTGAATAAATTTGGTGTAACGGATGAAGACAGAGCACAGAGAACTATGGAGAACTTTGATTAAAGGAAATTTGTGAAGGATAGTCCGTAGTCATCTATGTATTTTTAAAACGTATGTTAATTATTGAGATTGGTTGGAGAAAACCCTCAATGATGAGGAAAATTCTCAAAACGAATGGAAAAAAGTTATAAGAACTTATTTCATTTCCTGATGACTATTTAACTTATGCCCCAAATAGGAGCCAATGACCAATCGCATTTTAATGAATTTTGACTTATAACCAATCAGAGTCGTGTTTCACCTGGAATTTATCAAATAAGTTTATCATATTAAAGAAAGCTCCTCCTTTTTAACATTCTGAATAGGCCAGAGCATTATTTTGCAGTGACTGACTCTCTAAGAAATACGGCTACCAGATTGTATATATAGTGCACAAATGTAAACAGATTATGTTTGCGAGATATAATAGAAAAACATACGTAATAATTGATTATACCACAATAAAATGAAACCACTGTTTGCACTTTCTTGAACGTATTATCTCCCAGGAATTTACGTTCCAGAAAAATGTAATTTATATCATATGACATCAGATATTAATTATAATGTTGGTTATAAACAGTTTGATGTGTTTCATTTTTTCTCCTCTAATTTGCATTCTTACAATATTGCGATCCTTTGGCAATAAATAATATGATCTGGTTGCAGTGATGAACAAATGAAGCATAACAAACGTTTCTCATTTGTTTTCAAACATTGTCGTTTACATTAAATATATAAATATTTTAAAATAACTATATTTAAATAATGATTTGTGAGTAAACAGCTTAATTTTATTCTTTAAATCCATCCATCAATAGTAATTCTGCCCGAAGGCAGGTCCTTCACTGCAATCGTAGCATTTTCATGCTATGCTTGTAGCTTTACTAGGCAATTGTTTAGGTGTGGTAGCTTCCCGTTGCTTTCCACACCGGTGAAAGATGATAATGGTGAGGATGATAATGATAAGGATGATGGCCATATAATTTCGGGGACCGTTTGGGCCTTAAAGTTTTCCTGACATATGTCTTACAGGTGAGGAAAAACCCCGATAAAAACCTCACCCAGAAAAACTGCGCCGACCGGGGATCGAACCCGGGCCCGCTGCGTGAGAAGGCAGCACGCTACCTCGAGACCACAGCGGTGGACTATTCTCTAAATAGTCCCAACAAACGCCACTCGTGATTTCCAAATGCTCTAGATAAATTGGAAATCACTCGTGGCATTACTTATGACAATTTTTTTTTTGCGCGATAGTGCGTTTTATCGTACTTACAGCAATGGCGACAACCATTGAAAGTTCAACTTCCTACATTTCGGGGTTGTCAACCTAAATAACTGTATTGTAATATTACATTTAGGACCTACACCCACGTGTGGGAAGTAAAACCACTGCCCTATATTATATACCACGTACAGTGTATATACAAACAATATCCAAAAGGTAGTGTCAATTTACATTATACGTAACAAATCACTGCATTTTCAATGAAATTTGAAACCATATAAAACAATAAATACGTACTTGCGGTCATTTTATCACTAAATTGGTCTCACGGCCTCCTGTTGTTTCAACTAATAAACATTGTCCACATTGTTAATGTTAATCAATTGTTTATAATGAACGCAAATATTTCCAACAAAGACATTATTTTACTGTTATTTATTATTTTGAAAACACAATCGCACAAAAAATAATGTACAACCCACATTTCCCAACCTCGCATCGAAATACACTATTATGTAACATATGTAGAATTTTTTTGGGATTTAAAAAAGAACCGTCACTCAGGAACTTGCTTCAATTGTGCGAATTCCTCAGTAAAACGAATTTATGGTCCACTTTTCTGGTTTACGGAACATATCGTTTTCTGTTAATCCTTAAATTAGTGTAATATTAATTTATCGTGCTAGTTATTTAAATGTGTCGGGCCGTACTGAAACCTAACACTGATTTCTTTAATTTCGGGTTTTAAGGGCACACATTATTTATTTGGGTTTTAAAAAAAGTCGATTTTTTCTCTTTTTTCTTAAAATCCAGTAAGGTATATTTTATCGATGTGAAATATTATTTTGTCGATTTTGGACATTTAAACCCATAGAAAGTTATTTTTGAAAATGGCGTCTCTGTGTTCTGCTAATGTGCACTTTTTTTTTATTTTTGCATTTTCCCGTATTTTTTTTTTTTATATTTTGGCACACTTTTCTCTGAAACTATGAAAGACAGGAGAATAGTTTTCGGTATGGATATGCAGTTTACAGAGCTTTATTATTATTATTATTATTATAATAATAATAATAATAATAATAATAATAATAATAATAATAATAATAATAATAATAATAATAATAATAATAATAATAATAATAATAATAATAATAATAATAATGTAAATTTATATTTTTGCTCTTGACAGTGTTTGAAATTTAAAAAAAAAATTATGCAAAATTTTTAACAAAAAAAAAGTGTTTGCCTTTGATTTTTTTTAATACATCACAACCCATATCCGAACACAAGCAAACATTATTTTCAAATGAACTATGGACAATAACATAAACAAATTTAGAAACAATTGGATAAGTAGTTTTTGAGAAAATTGTACCAAGACAATACTATTAAGAAGTTTTATTTTTTATTTTTTTTTATTTTAAATTACTCATGAAGAAATGTGTCTAAAAGTTAACCAGTGTGCAGAAAGACTTTTTCAATCATTTTCATGCACATAACTTAAGAATAAACTGAAAAAAAAAATGATTTTATATGTTGCATATTTTTAAATCAAATTGCATGGAAATTAGTTCCGGGTGCCCTTAAGTAAACCCCCGCCTCTAATAGTCGATTTTCGCTTATTTCTTGTGAATACCTTCTCAGTTTTATTTTAATGCTATATACTGACTTTCATTGCGAAGACTTGAAAATTGCGGTCGCTAGAAAAATTTTTATATTTTGGTTTCACGTGAACTCCTATTCCTAATTTCCCGATTCCGTTGGTTAATAAATTGGACCTTTTAATTGATTGTTATATGTCGAGTTTGATACAGAAAAAAATCGCTGCCGCTAGAGTGTTAACGGAGATGTAGGCCTATAATTTTTGTCATAGTCATTTTCGGTGTCTACTACATACGATCGTTGAACATGTGTATTTTTTCATATATATTTTCATTAAAACAACGCAAATAGCTTCATTCCTTCCTATCTATCTATCTATCTTTGGGTTTTTACAGCTGCTGCCTTCTTCTCGTGCCAAACCTCCAAAGCCTACGATCTTGGGCATCTTCAAAGGTTAGCCCTCTTGTTTGCATTATTATCCTCATGCTTTCCTTCCATATTAACTTTGGTTTCCCTTTTTTCTTCTTTCTGCTCAGTTGCCATTGATATAGTTGTTTCGGCCATCGCTCATTTTTCATTCTTAAAATATGTCCTAACCATTTTAATTACTTCTCCTCGATTCTTTCAATGATGTTTTCTTCTGCTTCCATTATACCGTATTTCTAATTTCCTTATTTGCGGCATGTTCTAATTTTGACTTTCTGGTACTTTTGCGTAAATAATCCATTTCTAGAGCTATTCCTTCCTAATATAATATCTAAAAACTCGTTATGGATATTTGCTGTAAATTCTGCAACTCGCTAGAAGAAATGAATAGAAGACACCTCGAATGCTGCGCGGCTTTCAAATCGCCCAGTGAAATAGATCGATACTGGTAAGCACGAGGGTGTATGAGTTAATGGCACAGTGCCAAATAAACCTGCCATTGGAAAGAAAAAGAAGTATTAGAAAAGTTCTCTCCACAACAAATTTCAGTGGAATGTTGGCATTAGCGGATTTCTGGTATTTGTTACGACGCATTCTAACACTATATTTTTATTTTTCCTCGTGCATTTTTTATTTAATTTTATTTATAGACGCTTTAACATCAAGCCTTATCGCGTCTTACGATCACTAAATCAAATACAATAATTGAATAGTTGCCCCGAAAAGAGATCTAACCAACAAAAATTCGAAAATTGAGTTTACAGTGGATTAATTATCTGTCCGGAGAATATCACTGCATAGTGGATGTAAAACTATCCCTACTCTCTTTCAGATGTTTTATTTATTTTTATATATTGGCTTTCAAACGAACAGTGATCTATCTGTAGCCAAGCTAACAATGCTGGATATTTCAAGTTATTTTCCTTTTTTGACAGTTATGCAACAACAATCTAAGAGCAGGAACATTTGGCTCTTAGCTACATGATGCAAAATTTAGATTATAATTTATGAAGTTCTAGTTTTATAGCCGTTTGTTGCAAAACAACGAATAGGACTGATGGCGTTTACATTTTTATTTAATAATAATATTTAAAGATTTAACGCTAAAAGTGTGCGTACACTTACTTCATGGGCCAGTGCAATAGATGGCATTAAAATATCTTCTTTTTTAATGACTCTTAGCCGGTTGATGCATAAATAGTGCAATTGTTTTCTCTCGGTTTCAAGCAAAAGTGAATTATCTGTTTTTTTATCCTTTAATTGTATATTTTTTCGTCACCTTCCATTTTCATTCACTAGTTTAAATATTCTCCTGATGCCTTTCTTCGCAAAAACATTACGTCATCATTCATTGCTTTTAAAAGTGTCCAACAGTCACTACCGTATATAAGGACAAAACATAGAACATTTATACGACGTCAGTTTAGTTTTTGAATTCACTAATGATTAATAATAATAATAATAATAATAATAATAATAATAATAATAATAATAATAATAATAATAATAAAAGTCTGTATGAACTTAAAATTACAGAGGAATATGGATTGAAGATATCTACAGAGAAAACAAAAATTATGGCATTTCAAGTTGCAGATCATGTCAGAAGTAAAATTTTACTTGACAATAAAATTTTGGAGCAGGTGAATAATTTTACATATGTAGGATGCAATATCTCATATGAATAAGAAAAGGGTGTAAATGCAAAAATATCAAAATTTTAAATGATTTTATGATTAATAAATTCTAACTTCTAACCACAATTAGTCAAAAAATATTCAAGACTAAAAGTGTATAAAACATTGGCTCTTCCAACTCTTTTGTATGGTACCGAAGTATGGACATTGAAACAAAAGGATATACAGAGACTTAGATCTGCTGAAATGAGATACTTTCGGAGGACTGCAGGATACACACTACTGGATCACAAAAAAAAATGACATCTTAGAAGAATTACACATGGAACCTTTAGAAAAAAAATCTGATGATAAGTCAAGATGGATGCAACATGTTCATCGAATGGAAGATCAGTGGATACCCAAACAAATGTTAAGCAATCAACCTGCAGGAAGAAGAATACCAGGACGTCCACTCAAAAGACTTTCGGATGGCGTTTCTCTTGAGGTCGGAACAGATCAACAAATGGCCTAAATTCGTGAATGTACTATGGATAATAATAATAACTCACTGGCGCTATCGAACTCGTAGGTTCATGGTCGACCGAAAATAGACTCCCCATAGGCCTTACAACCTTACCCTGAGCTATTATTTTCCAAACATCCCGTGTATAAACGACTTCTCTCTAATCATGATTAATGCCATTCAACTGCAGTTATTCTGTTGGCATGTTGTGGTGTATATGTCCAAACTTCTTATCCACACAGCATTATAATTTTCAGTATGGACTTATAAGTTAGTTTTGTTCTGTTAATGATGTATTTTCTCCATAATATAGAGTTTAACATTCCTATGGTTTTTCTTCCATTACTGATCTTTTTTTTTGCAATTTCTTTATTTGATGTTCCATCTTTCTCTATAATTGATATAAAATAACAGAAACAATCGCTCTTTGTCATCTTTGCCCCATCAATATATAATTCATCTGGGACATTTGTTAAATAAGTTACTCTGCTTTTAGCATCGTATTAAAGTGGTCGCGGGTTCAAACCCCACCGGGGTCGATGGATTTTTAGGACGGAAAAATCCAAGGAGCAAGTCTTCCGGTAGAGACTTAAGTCGTGTCCCGAGTCTGAAGATTTTCAGGCTCAAAAAAGTTCCTTAAGCCTGAATAAAAAGGTCTCTAAGCAAAATATAACTAATTTTCTCGTCCTAGTACTACCTTGGTTTCCTAGATGTCACTACAAGGTGGAACGCTGACCACGGGCCACTCAAATGACATCTATCCGAAAACAAGTGTAACTAACTTAGTATGGTTCAATTTCTTCACTATAGGGGAAGAGCGCCTAAATCTCGTTGAGAGAAACAAGGGCTTACAAAAAAAATATCATCATCATCAACAAGGATTAAGCCCAATGGCCTGTTCCGATCTCATTATAGGTCGAATTGGTCCTTCCATCTCTTCAATGGTCTTCCCAACAATCTTCTCCCTTTTGGTTTATAATTATACATTCTTCTTGGTATGCGCTGTTCATTCATTCATAATACGTGCTGAAGATAAGCATTTTGATAGTATTTTATTATTTCACAGAGATTAATAATATTAAGTTCTGTTATTATATCTTCGTTTTTCTTTTTTATCGGTCCTTTGGTATCCTGCTATTGCTCTCAACATCTTCATTTCTGCAGCCTCTATTTGTTTACTATCTGCCTTTGTTAATGTCCAGGTTTCACATCCATAGATAAGAGATGGAACTGCCAATACTTTTTAAAATTTTAAAATAGTTTCTCTTCTAGTTTTATTCAATAAAGTACGTTTAATTGAGCCACATTGAATCGTTGTACTTTAGTGTGTTTATCTAAATTTCTGCCATTACCTAAATGGCATCCCAAATAATCAAAATTCTGAACTTGGTCTATAATTACATTGTTTATCACTATTTTTGTTCTTATTGCACATTTTCCTTTCAGAGCTAATATTTTTGTTTTAGATGTAGATATTCTTAAATTGTATTTTAGAAAGATGTTATTTAAAGCATAAAGGAATTGTCGTAAAGCATTTTCTGATGCTGCCATTATTACTTGATCGTCTACAAAAAGCAGAGTTGTCAATACACTATTTATATTAATTTGTTCTTGCCATTCATTTATGACATGGTCCAAGTATAAATTAAATAATACGGGTGACAACGGACACCCTTGTCTTACTCCCTGGTTTATTTATATTTTTTGTTTACTAATTTTATCTCCGCAGTCTATTTTGAAATTTGTTTCTATATATAGAATAGATTTATTTAGCCTGGTGGAGTTAAGGCCATGTGGCCTTCTCTTCCACTCACCAGAACAAGCATATGTTACATATGAATACAAAAAAAAATACAATAATAGTCATATAAAACAGGACAAACATATGTTACACATGAATACAAAAAAAATTACAATAGTAGTCATATTAGACAGGACAAACATGTTACATATGAATACAAAAAAAAGTTACAATAATAGTCATTGAACAATTAATTATCTGTCATATTGAATAATAATGAAATTAATGTCTAATAATAGAATGAAACTAAATACAATTAAAATTAAATTAATGATACAATGAATAAAAAAAGGAATAACAGCTCGAATCTACTATGCATAAAAAGAAGAGAAAAAAATACACTACAATGAATTAATCTACGCTTTTTATACAAGGCATTAGGTAAATATATTAACAAATCCTAAGTCTATTTTTATTAAATAATGCAAAAACGCATTATTAATTCTTAAAAGTAGTATTAGTGAGTTGTTTCTGTTAGTGATTTTATTTTCAATTTATTTCTGAAAGATGGTAAAGTTTGGCATCTCTGACATAGGGTGGAAGTGAATTCCATGTTCTAGCAAGAGAAACTGTAAAAGATTTCGAATAATAGGTAGTATGATGAGGAGGGATATAGAGGACACTGTGCTCAAGGATCGGGTATCTAAGTTATGTGTATCAGAGAGTTTAGTGAAGCGGTGTGATAAATAATAAGGTAAAGATGTGTGTAATATGTTATAGAGTAGGCATAGGGAATGGATGGTTCTACGATCTTGAAGACGAAGCCATGACAATTTTTCCAGGGATGGTGTAACGTGATCAAATCTACGTATACCACAAATAAAACGTATGCAAGATTGTGAACACGTTGAAGTCTTTGGGTAAGAACAGTATTTAGGTCAGTAAAAAGAGTATCACAATAATCAAAATGGGGCATTGCGAGTGTTTCTACTAGCATTTTTCTTAGAGAAAACGGTAAACAATTTCTTATACGATTTAATGAGTGTATTATTGAGAAGATAGTTTTGCAAGTGTTATTTATTTGTTTATTCCAAATTAAATGTTTATCCATAAACACTCCTAGATTTTTTACTGTCTCACTATAAGGGATCTGAACCCCATTAAGTGACACATGTAATACTGCATTTGTGTTAATTGAGGATAATAGTCTCTGATGGCCCATAATGATTGCTTGTGTCTTTCTAGGATTTAATTCAAGTCCATATTTCTCTGTCCACGCCGTTAGCGAGTCAAGGTCCTCATTAATTTTGGTTACCGCATCATTTAAAGAATATTTGTCTGAGTGAAGGTAGATCTGCATGTCGTCCGCAAATAAATGATGTTTGCAATGAAACTCCTCCCTGTGGATTATCACCTTGACGTGGTAGGGAGGCTTAGTACCAATGACCCAGACGATCATAACCGGGAAGCCATGGCTTGCGGTTAGATAAGAGGAGAGGGAACTAAGAATAATCTGCAACGTGGGAGCAACGACCACACTGGAAGCTGCAAACACGGAAGACCACAACGGCAGACACGGCGGAGATAGAAATATCGGAACGGCGAAAATGGCGGAAGTGGCAACCCAATCTCTGGGGATGAAACAAGAGTGAAGTCCTTCAACGGCAGAAGGCGGAAGAGGCAACCCTCCTTGTGGGGATAAAACACAACGAAGCAAGTCCAACGGCTTTAAGGAGGCAGCCCCTCCAAAGGACTAACCCTGCAGTACGTTAGCAGCGTACTCAGGGGACACTTCAAAATACTTACAAGCTCCAAAGATATAGCCGGACTGTCCAACCGATGACGACAAACGCAAGGCATAAGGATAAACGTTTTGGAATTCAAGAGACCAACGAAAAGATGGAAAGAGCAGCAATTTGGAGCCGGAACAGGCTAGTAAATAAGCCTAAACCGTGGAGAAGAAGAAGAAGATATATAAACTCTGAATGGCTCTTATAAGGTGTTGAGGAATTCCTTTCATTTCTAATATATTCCATAATTTATTTCTACTTACACAAAAAAATATATATATTTATTTTTTAACTTACTTAATACTTAATACAGGCTTTCCACTTTACAGCAGTTTGCCTTTGATTCCTGCTTTCCAGAGATTCCTATTTTCCCATTGTCCATCTTCCATACCCCTCTTCATCATGGCATCATATATTCCCTCATACCATACTCTTCTACTTCTTCCTCTTCTCCTTCTGCCTGGTACCATCCAATCCAACACCTGTTTAGGCCACTGGTCTTCCGGCATCCGTTGTACATGTCCATACCATTGTAGAGCTCTCTTTGTTATCCTATCGATAACAGTTTCTTGTGCATCCATTTCTTGTCTGATATATGTATTTTGAATATGTTGTAGCCTGGATATTCTCAAACATCTCCGTAATCCATCCATTTCTGTCGCCAAGATTCTTTTCTGCATCCTTTAATTTATTGTCCAGCTTTCTGATCCATATGTAAGTATACTTTCTATTATTGTCTGTATAGGCCTAATCCCTTTTGTTCTGGTCAAATTTCTATTCCATAAAAGACCATTCAGGGATCTAATCGCCTTCCTTGCACAATTTACTCTGTTAATAATATCTTTTTCACAAGTTTCTTTTTTAAAGTGATTTTAATAATACCCAAGTGAACCCCCAGTTAGTTTAGGTAGGAAATTCCACTAACCTCCTTAACTACTGACAGAGATTTGTGATCACCGCTGTAAGCATGTAAGGGGACTAATTCAATAACTATCGACATCCGGCTATAGTGCATAAACGTTATACTATCCCTTGTACAAATTATAATGGAAGGCGAGGACTAGGTGATGGACACAGAATTACATCAAAGTAAATCCGAACCTCTGAATATTCACAGCCGTGCCTCTGCTAGCGTTAATGCAATTTCAAACTCACCCATCTCGTTTTTGTGTCACAAAATCCCTTCCTGTTACACATAATGCAGTGCTTCATAGACTAGATTACTAAAAGCGTCGCAACAAAGTTAAAAGACATCTAGTTGCTACAGCAGAAAATAGCATTAAGGCGCATACCATGCATGGTTAATGTTTTTACAATGTCAACGGTAAGTAAAGTTCAGAAGATAGAGTCCAGGTTTCTAAAGAAAAAGCAACATTTTTCATAGCTCATAATTGTTGTTTATACATATTACTCAATGCTCCAGGTGTATTATTATTATTGTTTTATTATTATTATTATTATTATTATTATTATTATTTTTTATTATTATTATTATTATTATTATTATTATTATTTATTATTATTATTATTATTATTATTATATCTGACGACAAATCACTTTGGGTTGAAGGAGAAACACTGTATTGTGAAATATTCCTAAAAATATAAATTATTATTATTATTATTATTATTATTACTATTATTCTTACTATTATTATTGTTATTGTTATCGTTATTGTTGTTGTTATTGTTATTATTATTATTATTATTATTATTATTATTATTATTATTATTATTATTATTATTATTATTATTATTAAGAACAGAATAAATAAGGGTACCGGTATAACAGTAACAGCTCAATTCTGGAATTGCATGTTATTATGCATTACAGAGACTCTTGACGTCTCAACTCCTTTCAAAAAACGTTAAACTGAAGATATACAAAACTATTCTTCTACCAGTTATATTATTTGGTGTGGAAAGCAACGGAAAGCTACACCACACTTATAGTTCCCTAGTAAAACTGCAAAGCATAGCATGAAAACGCTATGATTGCAGTGAAAGACCTTCCGTCGGGCAGAATTACTATGGATGCCAAACATGGACTCTTACTTTAAGGAAGGAAGATTGTGAGTATTTGAGATTAAAGTTCTTAAGAAAATTTTTGGACCAAAGAGAGATGAACAGACAGGTGAATGGAGAAGACTATTTAATAGTGAACTACGTGACCTTTATAGGAAGCGAGATATAATAAGAACAGTTAAGAATAATAGACTGCGATGTGCAGGGCATGTGGCACGAATGGGGAATGAAAGACGTGCATGGAGGCTTCTTGTAGGAAAACCAGAGGGAAAACGCCCAGTTGGTAGATCAAGAATGAGGTGGGAGAATAGCATTAACTATGATTTGAGGGAAGTAGATTATACAGGAGATGATCGGAAAACATTAATTCAGGACACGGATGTATGGTGAGATTATGTCCGCGCGGCCATGAACCTACGGGTTCGATAGTGCCAGTGAGTTACTTGGTTATTTAGTTAATTAGTTAGAGCAGTAACAGTAATGGAAAAGACATATAATCAGAAAAAATAAGTTACAAATATAAAATTCAATAGTGAAAACTACTGTCACATATGGAGCTGAAGTTTGGAAATTCAAAAAAAATTATAACAAAAACTTATGTCGATGGAAATCAGTTTCTTGAGGAGAGCAGCAAAATGTTCAAGATTTAAAAAAAAAAGTAACAAATACTGTCATACGAGAAAAAATGAATATTAGCTATTCGATAGTAGATCATATAAGATACAATCAATTAAATTGGTTTGAGCATGTACGACGAATGCAAGAAGAAAGGTTACCCAGAAAAACATTGGAATCGTGTCCATATGGAAGAAGGACGAAAGGAAAACCTCGAAACTCGTGGATGCAAGAAATAAGAACTGGAATGAGAACAAGAGGACCAGAGGACATGGAGTGGTTGGATAGAGACGAATGGAGAAGGGACGTAAAACTTTAGGCACAGAAAGATGTGTAAACGCTGAAAATCTGTATGTAGGGCCTAAATGAAATTAGTATTATTATTATTTAATATCGGAAATGCATAAACCCTATTTCATCTAAGGTACTTCAGGGTTATAGTTTGTGTCAAAATTGTGAGTCATTATACAATTTTATCTAAAACTAAAGTTTTTTTTATGAAAACATTAAAAAGTTAGTTATTTTCTGTCAGGTTTGTCATTTCGATATTTTCTGGTAGTCTCTCCTGTCACTGGCGTAATTATAACCCACTTCTGAGGTTGGAGAGCCTGGAAGGCGGATAGTGTTGATAGTGGTGTAACAGGAGCGTTCATAATCCTAAACGTAATCTAAGGCGAGTATGAATGATAATGAATATGCTGGCCAGCTGATGTTCGGGGATCGTTTAGTCCTTAAACTTTCCTGACATTTGTCTTACAGGTGAGGAAAAATCCGGAAAAAAAAAAACTTCTTCTTCTTCTTCCTTTGATTGATAGACCTAGGGGTCTGTTACGGTCTCAATCCAACGTTTGAAAGGTCCGCCCAAGGATCTCTTGCCTGGTGGCTGGTAATTTAAGATTTGACGTGATATTCTTGTTCAGCTCATTCTTCTTACGTGAGATTTCCAGTTGTTTCTATATTTTTGTGCATATTCCATGATTGATCCTGTTTGTAATTCTTTGAGAATCTCAGAATTCCTTTTATGGTCTGTTCTTGAGTAACCTGCAGTAGGCTTCGTCTCATAAATTTCATTTCTGCCGCAGTTAGTCTTTGTTCGTCTACACTGTGAATTGTCCAGAAGAATAAGATTTTTTACTTTTTATTTATTTTTTGAGAGAAGTTTAATTCCTACTTTATTTTTAATTTTAGGGTGGGGATATTAACCTCACTGCCATAGCATAATATCGGTCAGGAAAATTGTGGGTCAGGAAAATTGTCCCGACCAGGATCAAACCCATGCCCGCTGAGTGACAAGGCAGCACGCTACCTTGAGACCACAGCGGTGGACTCGTAATTAAAGGTGGTGAACGGAAAACGAGAACATAGGCAAAAACCTTATATTAAAATGAAGATATTCGAACTATTATTTTAACTAACTAACTTCCTGGCACTATCGAACCCACAAATACATGGCCGCTCCGACATGAGCTTTCCATACATCCCTATCCTGAGCTAATGTTTTCTAATCATCCCTGTATAATCTACTTCCCTCAAATCATGGTTAACGTTATTCTCCCACCTCGTTATTGGTCTACCAACTGAGGGTTTTCCCTCTGGTTTTCCTATAAGAAGCTTCCATGCTCCTCTTTCTTTCCCCATTCGTGCCACATGCCCTGCACATCGCAGTCTATTATTCTTAACTGTTCATATTATATCTGGTTTCCCATAAAGATCACGTAGCTCACTTTATGAAGTCTTCGCCATTCGTCTGTCAGTTCATCTCTCTTCGGTCCAAATATTTTCCGAAGAACTTTATTCTCTTTACGTAGCCAAACCATTTCAATCTTCTTTCTTCAATAACTTGTAGAACATCGTTTTGAACATACATTATTTCTCTGATGTTAGTGTTACTAATTTTGTCTCTTCTTGAATTTCTAGAAAACATCCTCCAGAAGTCCATCTCTATCACCAGTGGGATATGTGTTGCTCTCTGCTTAATGTCCACGTTTTCGCACCATACTATAGTATATTCTCCACCAATGAACTATAAATACGTTTTTAGTTTTGTTCTGAATTCTCATACTCCATAGAATTTAAGATTGGGGCAGTACGGTGTCGGCTGTTGGTGTCACTATAGTTCCACTTTGATTTTATTGTGAATTGTTACTTGTCCTACCTCAGTAGCTAGTCGGTTCCTGTTTCAGGGGGAGCGCTGAGACTCCTATCTATAAAGGGTTCGGAAGGAGAATTGCGTGGGAACAGACAATCACTAATGTTTTTTTTTAATTATTTTATTTTTTATCTCTGCCACTTAAATGCACATTACACTGTGAAGATAAAACTTTTCTGTCCCTGGCTTTCGATATTTCACTAATGAGGACTAGCAAAATGACTTATGAATTTGAGCGATTTTCCCTAAATCCATAATCGTTGTTACAAGACTTTTAACTATATCATTTAGATCTTCTTATTATGAGGTGTTAAGTATAAGTGTATTAATTTGTCCTCATGAGTTTCGCATCGAAGTCAGGACCAATTATTCCCATATATGGTCGTATACCCTAACTGTGATTTTGATTGGTTAGAGAATTCAATCACATGTCTTCTAAGGGCGTAAACATTTTATTTACACTCCCGCCTACATTTGTGAGTTTATTCTCACGGCTAGGGAGCGTGTTTACCAGTTTGGGCTTTCCGCGATTGTAAATTTGGAGTTTGACGTTTCTCCCAAACGTGATTTTTCAAGCTAGACCCAGCTTAAGGATTTCAGGTCTAATTAGAGGGGTTACATAATTATGTCTTCTTTTTACTTAGGTTTTCAGCCAAAAATTACTAACAATTTTAAATATAAAGGTTTGTGAGACCTATTTACCAATACGATTTTATTTAATTTTCTTTTTAAACTATATTCAGTTAATTTCTTGTTTATTCATAAATCATATTCCTTAATCACTATACTAGATTAGGGCCGTATCTTATTCGCCACAACATCCCAATTGTTTTCCTTCGTTGACTTACTCTTTTGTTTATCTCAAAATTGCTTATTCCTTCTGGCTCTAATCTATATATCAGACAATTACGTAACAACCTTATGTTCAGCCTTAGCCTCTCCTTTGTCAGGAGTTACTACACAAAGTTAATTTACTTACGCTTATTTCCCAAAGATGTCGTGAATGGTATGCAGTCAACATATTGACCCAATGAGACATCTAGTAGACAACTAAGGTAATACTAGGATGAAAAACATCGGTAAATTATTCTTAGAGGCCTCTTTATTAAGGCTTAAGGATCTTTTACGAGTCTGAAAATCTTCAGACTCGCGGCTTAAAGGCCCTCCTGGAGGACTTTCTCCTTATATTTTTCCATCCTAAAATATCAATCGACCCCGGCCGAGTTTGACATAAATATTTTAAAATACCGGTAACTATATTTAAATCGGGGTTTTTCCTTACCTGTAAGACAAATGTCATGAAAACTTTAAGGCCCAAATGGTCCCCGAAATCATGTGGCCATCAACATCATCATCATCCTTATCATTATCATCATGATCCTTCACCGGTGTGGAAAGTAACGTGAATCTATCACACCTACAATTCCCTAGTAAAGCTGCAAGCATAGCATGAAAGTGCTAGGATTGCAGTGAAAGACCTGCCCTCGGGCAGAATTACTTTGGATGGATATTTAAATAATGAGTTTTGAGTAAACAACTTAATTGTATTCGTTAAATAGCCTAACAAATGCCACTCTTGATTTCCAAATCCTCTAGATAAATTGGTATTACTTATGATAAAATATTCTGTTTTATTAAATTAAATATTTAGTCCCCCAGCTTTTATTGTTTGATGAGTAAACTAGTGTTTTAATTGGCAGTATCACATTTCTTACAAGTACTGGATGAGATGACTGTGATACTTGAAGCTCCATAAATAATGTAAGAGAGATTTCAATAGAAGCGCAGAGATTCTGGCTGCCTCCCAAACGCGCATGTTCCCAATGCACTTACTGCCCCGTGAAAATGATATTCCCCAGCCCAAATACTTAAATTATCGTGGTGACTGTTGAAAATAAAGCCAGCCAGCAATTTTCGTTGTACAACTATAAATCACAACCTAAATTATAGGTTCACAATCTATGACACGTGATCTTTCATGGCACGAGAGCAGTTTTCTACTTAGTAGGCCTAAAGTATTTGTTTCCGTTATTGTTTAATCTCAGTAACTTCTGTCATTTGCGATACCACCCGGCGTTCCACACTCACTCTTAATCCCAAATACTCTCCTAAAAGAAATTTAAAAAGTGAAAGAAAGTCCCCGCGCGGTAAGACTGTCTACTGCACAACGGGAGGTGTTAAGTTTGCATGGAAGTGGATTCCTCGAATACCACTGCCAAGTGATGACGTGACAATTGTTATTCCGTTTACACATAACAGATTAGTTCGTACACATTCCTGCTATCGACGTCATGCTAGTTTTAAATATTATATTAGTTTTATGTCCACCGCTGTGGTCTCGAGGTAGCGTGCTGCCTTGTCACGCAGCGGGCCCGGGTTCGATCCCCGGTCGGGGCAGTTTTTCTGGGTGAGGTTTTTATCGGGGTTTTTCCTCACCTGTAAGACAAATGTCAGGAAAACTTTAAGGCCCAAACGGTCCCCGAAATCATATGGCCATCATCCTTATCATTATCATCCTTACCATTATCATCATTCACCGGTGTGGAAAGCAACGGGAAGCTACCACACCTACACAATTCCCTAGTAAAGCTGCAAGCATAGCATGAAAATGCTATGATTGCAGTGAAGGACCTGCCTTCGGGCAGAATTACTATGGATGGATATTAGTTTTATAGTTATAGTTACCGGCTGGTAGGCTAAGGGCCTTCTAGGCCTGTCGCGCCATGGAATTAAAATTATTATAGTTAACTAACTCAATGGCACTATTAAACCCGTAGGTTAATGACCGCGAGTACATTGGCTCTCCATACTTCCCTATCCTGAGCTACTGTTTTCCAATCATCCCCTGCATAATCTATTTCCCTCAAATCATGGTTAATGTTATTCTATCACATCATTCTTGGTTTTCCAACTGCATGTTTTCCCTACGGTTTTCTTACAAGAAGCATCCATGCCCTTCTTTCATTCCCCACTCGTTCCACATGTCCTGCCCATCGCAGTCTACAAGACTTAAATGTTCTTATTATATCTGGGTTCTCATAAAGATCATGTAGATCACTGTTATGTATTCTTCTCCATTCGCCTGTCTGTTCATCTCTCTTTGGTCCAAATATCTTTCTAAGAAATTCATTCTCAAATATTTGTAATACGTTTTCTTTCCTTAAAGTAAGAGTTTAATTATTTTACAGTGTGTTCCTTACAACTATGTTTTGGAAGTGTACAATGTAACCTAGACTCGCGTGGCGTTCAGCTCAGCCGCACTCCTACATTAGACTTCTTTCTCTGGTAGTACAGTATTGTCGGACCTTTAGCCCTGCAATCGTTCTTAGAAAAGTAAACACATGCACTCACTCCATTCCACGCGCTTCCCTCCCACCGCATCAAACAGCAGCCAGGATAACTTTCCGAGTAGGGATGTTGCCAAACTTCCCCCAAACAGTGTCATGGATCTTGAGTACTGAATAATGTAAGGTTAATTATCACTTCTTCATATTTAAGTAGGTCTAATGACGATGAATGGCTTTTATTATTTACTTAATAATATTTCTTTCACCACTCCGTGTTACAGTGTTCATGTTGAATTGACAACACTGGACAGCAAGTACAAATAACCTGTCCCCCAAGAAGGCTCAAAATTGTGAGTAGTGGGAGAGGCGAAAGAAAAGAGAGAGATAGGAATGCAGTGAGGGAATGATTTACCGAGTCAGAAAAGGAATTAGTGTTTAGTTCGCATATCTTATGGGGACACAGATCCGTTGGTCAGACTATACATGTATAAATGTACCGCAGAAATTAAAATTACACCCTTGGTGTGCCGTACGGGTTGGGAAACTCTGAACTAAATCATAAAATATTGTATGCAGCACCGCGGGTATTACTTAATGATTAGTCCCTCGGGAGACTTACAACCCTCGGGCCAGTGACCATCGACTTAGTAAGTCTGTCCCCCTAGAGGTGTAATCTAAACATATTACCTTTCAAGCATAAATAACTGTAATTGGATTGCATTGTTTGGAACGTAGCAACGATTCAATACAGTAAACGCTCCTCATTCGCGGTATATTAGAAGGATTAGTATATTTTATTAACGCATCGGCAATTTTTTTACTGGAGGCGTGTGTCAAGGCGGCTTTTAGAAAGAATGATTTAAAATAAATGGATAAATTAATATGAAAGTAAAATAAACCTTATTGTCACTAAGCCTAAAGTTCGTTTTAAAAGCTACCTCCAGTGTATTTCATGTGCCGCTATGTCCGTTGAAAAATGCTGCCCTCGTCACGATCGGTGTTTTATTGTTTCAACGTCTCATTCGTTGCAATAATTTTGATTGAATAACACGCGTCTTTTCTGCTTTTTTGCCAACTTATAATGTCAAGTATAAGGAAAATTGTTGAAAATCTCCAATTAATTGATTTTATTTTGATATTATTTTATTTTATTTTGTAACCTTGGAATTTATTCCCCCTATATCCATACAAATTACCATTTCATATTCGCTCTTTCGATATTCGCTGCATAGTTGTGGAACATATCCCACGCGAACGGAGCTTTTACTGTATTTAAAATGTTCTGATGGCCAATTACTGTTCTCGTGTATTGGTTTCTATATTACGGAAAATATTAACTGATAAAGGAACTGTCGAACATTGCATGCCGAAACCTACCTTGAAATTTCTCCCAGAGAAGCGTTGTGATGTACCAACGCTGTGTAAAAAAAAATCTGCCTTTTTAACTTTAAGGCACTAAAATCCAGCGCCAGATCTCTCATTTAAACTATAAGGAAATAATATAATTCCATAATTGGTAGATTGGATAACCCTCCGCGCCGCGTCCCGCCTCACTCCACTTCGCACCTATTCAAGCAGGAAGTCCATCAGATGCGTACAGTGGGTTGCCATTGCAGGTTTCTGGCACCGATTTCTCGCCTTCCAATTAAAATAGGCAGATATATTTTTTTTGGACACGGCCCTGATGCATCACAACGCTTCTCTGGGAGAAGTTTCAAGGTAGGTTTCGGCTTGCGATTGTTCACAGTTCCCTTATTGATTGCTGTATGCTGGGTTTGATTGTGAAAAGTACGAATGTTTCGGCTACTCGAGCATTGGCAGATAAATACAGTCAAACTTATATAATCCGGAACGTGAGTAATGCGGAAATCTGTCCAATGTGAACAAATTTATTGGTCCCAGCAAAATAATAGCAATTTTACGTGTATTTATTTTGTATAAAACGGAATTTGTCCAACGCGCAAACGGACAGACATTTTACACAATTCATAAAAGAAAATGTTTATAACGCGGGAAGATAGAGAGAGAAATAAATTAGTTTCCACTTCATTGAATTCCCGTTAGGCGAATTAACAATAAGTTATGATTCCTGCCACCGGGAAAAGTAGAATTTCAACCTGTATTTGGAATTTTCTTTAGGCTTCACTGCACACCCGTTTTTTGCGAAATACAGGTCCGTTTAACAAATATTTGGCGTGTGACATCTGTCTTACAAATAACCAGTGCACTGTAAAATCTTAAATTAGTTTACGATCTGAGACCGATTGTGTACATATCTTTCACAGGTAGCGTTCTTAATTTACGGAATAAAGATGGCTAAATCGTATGTATCATTGTCATTAAACGAAAAGGTGAAAGTTATTGAAGATAAAAAAAAACTAACTCTCGGTACGCAAAATATTGACTAAATTTAAATGTGGGAAAACTCATGTTTAATTAACGAGGTCTGGGAGTGTTTTAAAACTCCACGATCAAAAAATCTCCAAATATCCGGACCGATGCTCCAAAGTCAAGCTCTAGCTGTTGCTATATCTCTAGGAAATAACGATTTCAAGGCATATTCAGGCAGGTTGTGGACAGTTTTAATGATGACACAATGTAGTGCGGAATGAAATTAGCGTGGAATCAAAGGATGTGTACAAAAGTATAGTTGGTGAGTGGAAACCGAAATTGTTTACTTTAATTTCAGGATACGCGCCTAAGAGACATTTTTAACGCTGGAAAAACGGGACAATATTTTTCGCGCGTTGCCGTCGAAGTCGCTCATACATGCTATATTTCACTTTCCAACGGCAGCGAAACTAAGTAATCCAAGGTACATAAAAATACATATTCGGTGCTCTATAATCTAAGATTGGTTAATACTTTTTTATAATGCGGAATGTTGTCTAATGCGGAAAAAATTGGCCCATGCGATTCCGCTTTGAACAAGTTTTACTGCACACATTCACATACAAACACACACACTGATACAAACATGTGCACGATCACGCAAATACGCACGCACCTACAATTACATTTTCTTTAATTTCCAAGCTTCTGAATTCGTAAACTCCTAGCTACCTGGCTACTAAATTTGAGAATTTATCTTCTTACCACAATATTGACTCTAGGTCACATGGTAATCTGCCGTTTTTAAATGGAAGGCACTAAAATCCAGCGCCAAATCTCTCATTAAACTATAGGGAAGTAATACAACACTTGAATTCATAGGCTGGATAATCCTCACTACCTGCCTCATTTTTAAAATCCCTTTTAAATTATATTTTAAGCTATTGACTTATTCAAGCTATAATTTTTATTACTATTTTTCGTTTGCACCACGTCCCGCCTCACTTCACTCCGCTGTTACTCATTCAGGGATTACAATGGGTTAACATTGCTGGATTCTGGTTTCAATTCCTGTGCCTTGCAGTTAATGAGGCAGATTTTTTTGGACACAGCCTTGGTACATCATAACAGTTCTCTGGGAGAAGTTTCAAGTTAGGTTTCGGGATTAAATGGTGACAGTTCCCTTGTTAGAAAACCAAGGTCGAGATCGTTAGCCAGCGAAATATGATGATAATGGATAATCATGATGTCTATATTCTTCTGTTCAGGGAATATTTTGTATTACCGTTTTCTGACATTTGACTTAGGCAAGGAAAAAAAAAAGAAAAGAAAATCGCCCATGAAACATGTCCTGATCAACATCGAACCCGGTGAACAACATAAATCTGACACCACAGCGGTGGAAATTTTACAATTAATTAAATTGAATATCGTTTGCATTTGAACAAAACATATGTACATAAACATTAAACACACAGCCTAAGGGTAAATAAAATTTTATTTGAACAATACATGTGAGTGCACCAACTAAAATATGCAGAGCCATGAACCAGAGAGATATTAAATGTTTCAAAATAGAATTGAAATGAAAAAAAGTCACCATCATATTTTGCATTCAGGAAGCTTTAAAGCAATCTTCCCAACTTCTTGTAGGTCTTCTTTTATAGTATACAGTCCAGTTCTGTAACTGTAGCCGTCTTCGCAAAACCAAAGACGTGTGGCAGGAGTGGACATTGCCTAGTGCGGAAGGGAACTAGTAGCCAAGCAAAAAACATGTTTCTTAATAATAATAATGATAATAATAATAATAATAATAATAATAATAATAATAATAATAATAAATAATAATAATAATAATAATAATAATAATAATAATAAACATAATTTTTTTAAAAAAATAACGTTATTCTATAATGAACACTTCAAACTTATTAGACAACAAAACTATTCACTAACACAGAACTAGTAGATAAGAAAATTCAACGTGTGGTAACTATTATGTTTTCAAAACTAAGGGTAGTTGGCTGGCAGTACCTGCAGCTCAGCCTCATCTCTTACCGCACCATACACCATAGACCCCTCAAATGCTGTTAAAGAAGCCATAAATGCACAAAACTTAGGACAGAATTCATGAAACCATCTTTACGCAAGGAGCGACTCTTTCCCCCTCTCTATGACGGTTTTATGAATACTTCCTATGTCATAGAGAGGGGAAAAGAGTCGCTCTTTGCGTGAAGATGGTTTCATGAATTCTGCCCTAAGTCTACGTCGTTGGGGAACTACAAGCCACAAGACCACGGCCAACAGCCTGGAAATCATCTACAAGAACATCATACTAACTCCGGCCGTGAAAGCCTAAGTCAATATATTACTCAACAGTGTTTAAAATAAATGTAATGAGAAATTATTTAGATGTTTTTACGAAATATTTTAATAACTGAGATGCTAGTTTTATCCAACAAACAAATTTATAATAAATATTTGGAGTATGTTCAATATTAAAATACTGTATTAACAGTTTTTGAGATCAAATTATTAATTTATTTTAATTTAAGATTTGCACGTAAATCTCCTGCTTTAAAACCAACATTCGTGATAAGGAAAATAGAGTTTAAAAAATAATTGTGACAAAAATAAGGTGAAGTGACACTTCACTTACTTCACCTAAAAACCCGCCTCCGAATTAAAATTGTATTAACATTAGATTTTTACATGAAATAGCCTAGTACTTCTGGTGGACTTGGTCTATTTGTGTTTTGAACCATCTATTTAATGCAGTCATTCTTGTAAAAGTATTTCTTTGCAAGTTATTAGTTTTTTTTCGATTGTAACCATGAGAGCTTTGCTATTTCTATTCAAATTGTCTTCTCGGAGTTATCCACGATGCGAACGTATTTCCATATGATCAACACAACAAAGTTTGAGAAAGCAAAATGGCAAAACTTTGAAAACTGTAGGAGTTATATTCAAGTGAATTATACATCAAGATAAATTTTCATTTCTTTCAAATAAACAGAATATTTCAGGCAAATTAAATTCCACAATAGTATTTTGCGCTTGCGCAAGTTTAAATTGTAAAAATCCTTATTCGGCTGTTCTATGCCACCAGTGAATATTCGATCGCAGAAAAAATTACTTTTAGCGTCGTGATATTAGCGTCGAGCAGCAGGCTCGAGTTTGATCCCCGGCCAGGACAAGTTTCCTTGATGATGAGGTTTTCGATATTTTTCCTCGGCTATAAAAAATGTCAGGAAATGTAAGGACCAGACGTTTTGTTTTATAAAAACCACAAATGTTTTCCGTTTAAAATACGAGGGTTGGAACTTTAATAGTAGATGCGCCATGCGATGGTCCTAGAACATCATCTGGCAATCCATTTTTTTTATTTAGAGCCCCACCACCACCACCCCCGGGTTACCTCGGACATAATGCCCTTATCCCCGGGTCTGCTCTATGTCCCAACTACTATCTAATCTTTATTGAATAAATAAACATAATGCATACAGATTTCGGGTATGTGAAGTGTAGTAGTTACATAAGTAAAACGTATTGTGTGTGTGTTTGTTTCTGTGAGTTTGTGTTTAGTGATACATAAAATAAATATACGTAATACTTAAAGTAATGATAATTGTTTTAATAATACGTGATATGAGAGTAACTCTGTTTGTTTGTGTTAGCGTGTGTGTGTGTGTGTGTGTGTGTGTGTGTGTGTGTGTGTGTGTGTGTGTGTGTGTGTGTGTGTGTGTGTGTGTGTGTGTGTGTAATTTGTGTTTGCTGTTCGTTTGTGTTTATGTGTATGTATGTATCCTTGTGTGTATGTATGTGTGTGTGAGTGTGTGTGTGTGTGTGTGTGTGTGTGTAATTTGTGTTTGCTGTTCGTTTGTGTTTATGTGTATGTATGTATCCTTGTGTGTATGTATGTGTGTGTGTGTGTGTGTGTGTGTGTGTGTGTGTGTGTGTGTGTGTGTGTGTGTGTGTGTGTGTGTGTGTGTGTGTGTGTGTGTGTGTGTGTGTGTGTGTGTGTGTGTGTGTGTGTGTGTGTGTGTGTGTTTGTGTTAATGACGGATCATTCTTCTTCTGCCATCTTCTTCAGTTCTTAATCCATAATCATCATTATCATATTTGCCAAGTTTAACAGGCCTATTTGAATAGTATTTTTTTGTCTTAATTTTGTTCCGACACCTAAAGATGTCGCCATTAACAAACGTCACTGTGCTACTGTTCTATAAGGCAGTACAGATTCTCCGCAAGCTCTTGAAGACTTTGATGACACTGCCCACAGAATACCAGAGAAGAAAGTGGACAAGTTTCGCGTACATGCCATAAGCGGCGCTAGTGTAGAACAATTAACGACATCTAAATTTTTTCGATTTTTTTGTGGTACAAATGTGAAATTCAGCACTGCCTGGTGGCAAAATTATGAATTATAATTATATAAAGTCATCTGGTGAATAATCATGGAATTCACCTTTATAGGAATAAATAACGTATTAATTATTCTTAAATTATAGAATTATTTGTACCCAGCCTCTCAGACCTAAAGATTTTCTTTAATTTTAACAGAAGGGAAGAATGGAAATAAATAAAACACGTTAATTTATTTTCGTTTATTAAAATTTAAAAACGTGCATTATAGCTCTTTTAATAAATATGTACAATTGATCTACCCCCTTATTCTCACATACATATTTTATACAATATTTATTAAAGAACCGTAGTCATGTCGTACATCTGAAGTCCATTATAAATTCACATTTTTAAAATGTTTATTAGAAATGGCTGTGCACTAACATCACTCTTCCTAACCTAACAAATCTTAGAATGTTATCACTTCAAGTAGATTTATCATAAGTAATGCCACGAGTGATTTCCAAATTATCGATAAATTCACGACTCACGAAGTGAGGAGTGAATTTATCTAGAGAATTTGGAAATCAAAAGTGGCATTTGTTAGGACTATTTAACGAATAAAATTAAGCTGTTTACTCACAAATCATTATTTAACTATAGTTATTTTAAAATATTTATATATTTAATGTAAACGGCGATGTTTGAAAACAAATGAGAATCGATAGGTACGCTTCATCTGCTTCTTTTGTTTATCACTGCAACCAGATCATACTATTTATTGCCAAAGGAACGCAATATTGTAAGAATGCTCTCTACTGGAGAAAAAATTAAACACATCAAATTGTATATTAATTCATTTCTGATGTCGTATGATGTAAATATGACAATTATATTTTTCTGGATTGTTACCTGGGAAAAAATACATTTAAGAAAGTGCAAACAGTGGTTTCTTTTTTTGGTGGTATAATCAATTGCTACAAATGTTTTTATATTAACTCCCGCATGTGGCATGTGTTGACATTCATGCACTATATATACAATCTAGCCGTATTTCTCACGGGCTCAGTCACTGCAAAATAATGTTCAGACCTGTTCAGAATATTAAAAAGGAGGAGCTTTCTTTAATATGGTAATTATAACACTGATAAATATTTCGTGAAACACGAGTCTGATTGGTTGTAAAACAGAAATCATTGAAACGTGATTGGCCATTGAGTCCCATTTGGGGCATGAGTTAAATAGTCTTTGAAAATAGATTCACATTAAAAACGTAAACAAGCTTGAATTTACTTACAAATTAGAGTAAAATATAATCTAAATAATGATTTTAACTTTCGATAATATCAAACATTTATATAAAATAGGAATCTACACGAATCCAAATTGTCCTCTATGCAATAAAGACGAAGAAATGAATGAAGAAGACCTACAAACCTGTGAAGTATTACCTGTTGGATCCACAATAGAGAAATATTGGAGAGCAAGAACGCTAATGGCTTCGGTGCCAAGGCCCAGCATTTGAAAACAACAACAACAACAACACTTTCGATAATATATAATTTTTACAGTACCGTCTACATAGAACGAAAGGATAGCAGTTAAAAATTTAAATTTACAAAATGGCTAATCTCCCATAATCCCGAGTGAAAACGCCGTGTGCCTTGCATTTGTTTTATTTAGTTACGTATTCTGTTACTACGAAACAGCGCTACCATTGTAGTTTGCTCATTGTAATGCAATCGTAAACGACCGAAATTTTTTAGATGTCACTGTACTCAGTTTTCCCTTTATTCGAATTTTCTCTATGGACACTGCCGTGCTGTATGAGCTCTGGGACATTCAGTCTTTATCCAACTCCGTTGTTCCTGTTTCGAAAACATCGAGACAATACTACATTATACCACCAACTAACACAAGGCTCTGTACCTCTCGCCTGTTCTCTTTCGCGTAATGTGGGAAGGGAGAGTTTATATTTTCTGAGGTAAGCTAGGCATGTAACTGACGTTTCCGAGGAGGTCTGGAATGATTTGGTCACTTATCCAGGGAGATACTCCATGTTTTTTTTTATGGTTAGATATATGCGTATTTGTTATAGAAGCCTCGAGATGGCAGTGAGAAAGAATTCACATACTGCAACAATAAACTGTGTATTTTTTCCGTTTTTTATTTGAATTTATGTTGGGGGCATGGTGGCATACGCCCATACATTGCCACCTGGAGAAATGGTGCTCCCTTGCGGTAGTTAGATGACATTCCGTTGCTTCTCAAGATTAAGAATCATATATAAAGAAGGAAAAATGCATGTTTGTGCTAGGAGCCTGAGTGGACTAGTGGTTAGTCACTAACCTATAAAGTTAGAGGTCTCGAGGTTACAGTAGCAACTTCAGGTTGAGAAAATAAGATATAATGGCTGGGGGATCTGACATGCTGATCACATGTCACCCCTATACTGGTAGGATGATCTGTGATTAACACATGCAGATGTGAAACCAGCAGCCAGCTGGCCTTCTACGTCTGTCGCGCCATGGAGAAAAAGGGAAAAAAAGAAAAGTATTATTTATTTTTGTTTGCGTGATCTATAAAACAATCCTACTATCCATGTTAATTGTATTAATCTGATAATAATTAGCATTAGTATTACCGTATTTGCTCGCGTAATTTGCACACTTTTAATTTACTTTGGCCACTGAAAATTTGGAGAGCGTAAAATATGACGATTTTTAAAATTAGAGGTCCTGTTTTGGGTTATCTCAACTATGGTAGGTAAATATAGTAATTAAGAATACAGTAATTTTCTCATCTCTTATAAATGTATAGGATAACACTGTAGGTAATCTTAAATTATACAAATAATAATTATGAATCAAGATACAGTCTAATATTCTCTACCAAAGAATGTTGTCTTACTATGAGGATATTATTGGGGACTACCAGGCTGGATTCCGTGGAGGTCATTCAACAACAGATCAAATTTCGATAATGAGACAAGACTTGGAAAAATTCTGGGAACAGAATATTACAACACATCACCTTTTTGTGGATTTTAAGTCAGCATATGATAGTGTTTGGAAGGAAGAACTATGGTACAATATGGAGCATTTGGGTTTTGCCAAGAAGTTGGTTAATATGTGTAGATCACTTAATGAGGTATATGGAGTTGTTAAGATTGTGAGACACATTTCTAAAGAATTTGAAATTAAAAAAGGACTCAGACAAGGAGTGCCATTGCTCCAATTCTGTTTAATATAGCCTTGGAAATAGCTATAAGAAAATCTGGGATTCAGAAGGTACATTGTTTAATAAGTGCAGTCAGCTTCTCGCATAGGCAGATGATTTGGTGATCTCGGGGAGAAGAATCCCAGATGTTATTGAAACAATGCACTTGAAGCTCAAAATATAAAGTTGGACTGGAGATAAATGAAAATAAGACCAAATGACTGTTTCTAGGAAAATTTGCATACCGGGTCAAAAAATTGTTATGGGGAGTTATAATTTTGACATTGTTAATGAATTTGTGTATCTAGGAACTCTTTTAACCAATAAAAATGAATTAAGATTTGAAATAAATAGAAGAATTGGAATTACAAATAAAGCATATTTTGCTCTCCTTCCCATATTAAAGAGCCATTCTGTTCTTATATGTCCCAAAGTCAAGATATATAAAGCATTAATTAGACCAATGTTACTTACGGTTCTAAAACTTGGGTACACGTGACTCTTATATCTGTAATCGTTTAATATTTTTTAAAGAAAGGTAATGGGGAGAATATTGGGAGCAGTTTGTATAGATAACATCTGGAGAAGAAGATATAATAAAGAATTAATACATTTATTATAATAATAGGTATTATTGCAGCCAATCGTCATGTAGAAAGAACTGTTTTCATGTCTTACAGAAGTCTGTTATCGATGTTCCTATGTTTTTACACTGCAATAGGTGATATCGGTCGCAGAGTGACCCACATAGTTTACACTTACACTTTTCTTCTGGGTTATGGTTCTTTACTGTTGTGCATATCCTGTGGTCGAAACCATGGACCGCGACTCTCGTCACGGTGTGTCTGAGGTCGTATCTGGCTGCTGTCCATTCCCTGTAGATCATCGCATCCGTTGCGTAAAACTCAGGCCATATCTGTTCTCTCTTTTCGTTGAGTTCCCACAGCAGTTCTTTGTAGGCATCTGTTGCCGGCACGAGAAGGTTCAGGTGGAGCTCTTCTATGAAGAATGATTCCTTTGTCATTTTTTCGAACTTGCAATGTGTCTTCTTACTTCCTCTCTGGTGAAGGGGCAGGATTTCTGCACTTCTTCTTTCCTTCTTGTGGTTTCTGGGCGTGTTTCTTTGGCCGGCAGTACTTCTTTAAAGTGTTTCTCCCACGTATGTATTGGTATATCTCTTGGAAAGGATGGCTGTTTTGGTTTAGGTCACTTTATACCATTTTTCCTTTGCTTTTTCTATTATTTTTTTCTCTTCTTCCGCCTGGTATGTTTCTTTATACCTTTCCACTGTTTGTTTATAGGCTCTCCTGGTATTTTGGTATTCTTGTAGGTCTTCGTGTGTTTTCCATAGTTTTGCATTGTGGAGTGCTATGATCGCGGCTCTCCTCGCTACGTAGCATTCTTGTTTGAACCATGGCTTTGCTTTTCTTCTTTTCCATTCTTTCTTTGCTATCGCTTGTTTAATTTGTCCTTATATTGCATCGACTGCCTGATTTATTTTTCCTTCTTTTATTTCTTTTGATGCCTTTTGTATTGCTTCTATGTTTAATTTCTCTCTGTCAATCTTTCTCAATAGTTTATTTGTTGGTTTTCTGGAATTTTTTCTTTGTTGTGTGTCTTTTACATATATGTCGGTACTTACTGGTATATGTTTCCTTACTGGTATGTCTATTCTTATCTTTTGGTGGGTCTTGTGGCTGTTTATGAAGATAAGGTCGATTGTGCTGGCTCCAGTTGGTCCGATGTAAGTGTATTCTTTCTGTTTGTTTACCAGAGTTAGCCCTACTTTTTCTATATGACCGACTACAGTTTTCGCTTTATACATTTATTATGAGATCCACATATAAGGCTTGGCCGTTTGAGATGGATTGGACATATTAGTATTGTATTGTATTGTAAGCCCATGTTTTCCCTTTACAGAGATTTAGACGCTCTCCCCCTACAGGGAAGAATTTGAACCATACTAATTTAGTTACTTGTTTTCGTATAGATGTCATTTTGAGTGGTCCGTGGTCAGCGTTCCGCCTCATACTGACATCTAGGAAACCAAGGTAGTACTAGGAAGGGAAAATTCGGTAAATTTTGCTTAGAGGCCTTTTCATTCAGGCTTAAGGTTTTTTTACGAGCCTGAAAATCTTCAGACTCGGGACCCACGGCTTAAAGTCCCTCCCGGAGGACTTGCTCCTTGGATTTTTCCATCCTAAAAAACCCATCGACCCCGGCCGGGTTTGAACCCGCGACCCTCGGGACCAGAGGCAAGGAGCATAACCACTAGCCCACCGCGGCCAAATAATAGAAGTAAAATAAATATTATGTTCACAACCTGAAGGAACAAGATTGAGAGGAAGACTAAGAACAGATGATGGGATTGTGTGAGCCAGGATCTTAAATAATGTCAAATAAACCACTGGGAAAGGCTTTCTATGAAGAGGGATGTCTAGAGGAGGCTCATTGAGGAGGAGAATGTCCTTATTGGGCTGTAGTGCCATTTAAGAAGGAGAAGACTCATGAAACAATACACATATCGTAAATCGTCTATGTTGTGAGAATTAGCAATTTCATGTGCACGTAGTTGTAGCATGTCATGTGTAACTGCGATACCGCCGTTCTACAACTCTTCAAAATACATTAAAAGTTCATCTTCTACAGCGGGATATTTAACTATTTTTTGGACCACGAAATGCCCTACTGTCACTTCTTGCATTATTTACCGCGTCTTTTTGTTTCCTCCAATAACGCACGTTGGATTCGAGAACTCCAAATTCTCTTTCTGCTGCACGATTACCGAAATGTTCCGCGAGACTTATCTTTTTCAATTTATATGGTGCTGTGTAACTGCTATTTTTCTTTCCCATCTTGAAATACAGTATAAATGCAAGTATACATTAAAAGTGTTGAAAGTCAACTGAAATACTAGTATTTACTTTTCTAAAACTTGTCTCTACCAAGGGCAAGCATTGTTAAAGTAGCGGGACTTTGAGTTTCTTTGTGAAGTAGGTACTTCAGTTGCTAGTAAATGAAAGTAAGAATTGGCAATGGAATTCCTACTACAATGAAAAGAAAATGTAGGTCCTACCTAAAATATATGCGCAAAATACACGGAGCAAAAATTTCTAAATAATCTCTTACAATTAGTGTGCGCAAAATACGCGGGAAACAAATTATGCGAGCAGATGCGGTAAACGTTATATTAGTTTTGAATTAAGCTCATAGTACATTGCAAAATTATGTTTTCAAAGTATACAATACAATCTAGACTCGAGTGGCCTTCGATTGTCCCGTGGTCACATTCCTTTCGCATATTGGACTTTTCTTTCTCTAGGACAACGGTACAAAGGGAGAGATTAAAGAGGTAAAGTAAGAAATAAATAATAGTTTAAAATTATATTATTTTTGGTCTGGACATCTTACCTCAATATTAATGTTGATTTGTTCTTGGACATGTTTCAAAACAATTCTGTTTTATCGTCAGCTTTCCCAGACTGGTTTTATTTATGTTGCATTATGTTGCACCACCTGGATGTCGATGTCAGCTGTATAGATAGATAGATAGTTACAGTTAATCTTATCCTTCTCATATTTTTGAATAAATTACAATGTGGTAATTACAAAATTGTCATTAATATTTTACAGAATAAGATAAAAATGTAAATATCTTTAAATTCGATACTATTGTAGTATGAGCTAAAAGTAACAGTTCTAAAAAATCCTCCGGGACGGATTTGAACCAGCGACCTATTGATTACTGAAATTATATACCACTACAGTCCATCGCTCTACCAACTGAGCTACCAGAGGATATAACATTAATTTCTTACAACGATGGACTAAAAAGCCGATAAGTCCGCAATCTATTATACCGGTCTTTATTTTTTTGATGTCCTGATGATCCTGGCCAGGATCCTGGAAAAAAAAATTATGAAATTATTATATTGTCATTGGTCCTTTACAAGTATACAAAGTTTCAAGTTGATCCAATGTTTTTAAGTGGGTGAAAATCGTGTTGAAAGATTCCGTTACATAGACAGATACAGGTCAAGTTAATATAAAAAACATGTAAGGACATAAACCACATATTGTAAAAACAATTAAGAACACAATAAAGCATTTCTTGCACATGTGGTATAGGAAATAATGTCACCTGGAGAAGAATGCTTTCTCCATTTTAATGAGAAATGCAGTCAACTCCAAATAATGCGATGATTATTCGCTAGAAAATTTTAATCAGCGTCTGAATTAACAACTTTTAATTAAACTGATGAAAGAATCACGTGATATAATTCCATGAATGAATGGCTTAAAGCAAATGTTTAATTTACTGCCGATAGATAAGTGGTTATTGAGAAATTTATCTGCCACAGATACATTTTAACACTCACAGCGCAACGAAGCGTTAGAAACTACATTCGCAAGAATTCTATTACGACATAAAACTAATTTTCACTGTCACTACATTTTCAGTATTCGTAAATAAAACCACATTTCTTCATACTTCCGCGAACTGTGCTGGCTTCATCTCCATTATCGTACAAAAATACATTCTCTCATTTTAACTATAACCTTATCCGCTCTTAGAGTGAACCTAACATCAACAAACGCCAATTGTATCCTTCCGCCAATCGCGCCACAATTACTATCACTTTTGACAGGGAGATGGTGACACAGCAACAGAAGACTCGAAACCTTCGGCCATTTTGTTTCATGAGAATCGACTGAAGCATGACTCAAATGCATCGCCCATATGTTATACACTACTGTAAGTTGTAATTGTTTAGATATATTTTAGAATATTTTCTATGTTTTGAATATTATTTTCATTCAAGAAGAATAACAAGTATATTCAGAGGACATATTTTAATTTAATGAAGGGAACTACTTTTTCGCGTCCATAACCAATGAAAATCGAGCAGGTCACATGGTTTTGTTTTTATGAGGATAACTTTAAGAGCAGACAGCTTTAACTATCTCACTGGCACTATCGAACCCATAGGTTCATGGCCGCATGGACATAAGCTCTCAACACATCCCTATCCTGAGCTATTGTTTTCCAATCATCCCCTGTATAATCCACTTCTCTCAAATCATGCTTAATGTTATTCTCCTATATCATTCTTGGTCTACCAACTCGGCGTTTTGCCTCTCGTTTCGCTGTAAGAAGCTTCGAAGGCCATCTTTCATTCCCCATTTATGCTAGGAACCTGAGTGGATTAATGGTTAGTTACTAACGTATAAGTATAAAGTTAGAGGTCTCGCATTCAAATCCCGGTTCAAGCATTTATATATATCCATCCATCGTAATTCTGCCCGAGGGCAGGTCCTTCATTGCAATCATAGCTTTTTATGCTATTCTTGCAGCTTTACTAGGGAATTGTAAGTGTGGTAGCTTCCCGTTGCTTTCCACACCGGTGAAGGATGATGATGATGATGATGATGATGATGATAAAGATGATGATGGTGATAATGGCCATATGATTTCGGGGACCGTTTGGGCCTTAAAGTTTTCCTGACATTTGTCTTACAGGTGAGAAAAAAAACCCGATAAAAACCTCACCCAGAAAAACTGCCCCTACCGGGAATCGAACCCGGGCCCGCTGCGTGACAAGGCAGCACGCTACCTCGAGACCACAGCGGTGAACTATATATATAATTGTAAAAATTGTTTATCCTAAGTTTAACTTATATTTAGAAAAGTTTGGATGACAAGAGTTCTATCAAGCATTTCCCAGAATATAACAAAAAACATTGTAACCATTTAAACAACCCCTCTCATAGCACTTCCTCTTATTTCTACTTCTTTCACAGTAGCACCTGCCCACGGAATGCCTTCCCTCAAGATATCAGGAATTGGCGCACACTTGACACTTTTAAGTCATGCTTATAAAATTATTTTTCTCCAAAACTTAATTTATTCTATGCAATTAATAGATTTTTCTCGTTTTTCTATTTTGTACATTTTATATTCCATTCTTAAATCTACAGAAAATCAAAATATATAGTAAATAATAATTGTATTGTAGACATAGGCCGTAATGCCTTAACTCTAACAGGTAAATTAAACATATTATTATGATTATAACATTGGAATGGTGTCCACCTGGAAGAAGAAGGAAAGGAAGACCTCGAAACTCTTGGATGCAAGAAATAAAAACTGGAATGAGAACAAGAGGACAGGAAGACATGGAGTGGATGGACAGAGACGAGCGGAGAACGAAAATAAAACTTTAGGCACAAAAAATTGTGTAAAGATTGAAAATATGTATATAAATAAAATTATAAATAAAATCCTTATTATTATTATTATTATTATTATTATTATTATTATTATTATTATCTCGTGCCGATTGTCTAAAAAGTCGGCTTATTTTTATTTTTTGTCGTAATTCAATTTCAGGAATGAAAATAATAGGCCATGGAGTCAATTGTATAGAAGATATGTAACGATATCCAGTAGGCTGTGGTAGAAGGAATATTAATAGATAATTTGAAATACACGGCCAACATAAATAACAAAAACTCGCGGGCTGTAATAATAGAGCATGGAATGTGTTATATTAAAGCTTGGAGAAGTTAATATTGTCCCCCTACAGCGATGCTTCTATTAAGCTTCTTGTTGAATCATGTGTGTGAGTGTGTGTGTGTGTGTGTTATACATAGACATGGAATTAGCTAAGTTTGAACAGACTTGAGCTATAATCCCCTGCCTTGCTCATTTTACGCTACAATAGGACGAGATTGCCTGCAAAGGCCTTCGCTATTTACCTGGCAATTCATTAAATTAATACCCAAGCCATGTCTTCTTAGAAATCTTTTAATGAAATTTACAACTTACACTTATAATTTGTGTGGAAATTAAATTTTAAAATGCATTAATATATATAAGAGAGAAACAGGGGTTGCCAGAAGTTATAATCATTTCTGATAAATCTATAAATCGCTCTAGCGATCACAATTTTCGATTTTTCGCTAATAAATTCGGTATATGTCATTGAAATAAAAAGAAAAAAATTGTTTTCCAAAAATCGGCGAAATTCGACGATTACGAGCCGATTTTTTTATCGCTCTAGCGGTCGCCATTTTTATATTCTCGCAAATAAACTGGATATTCACATGATTTATTCAATAAAAGGGTATATTCCGTAAATCAGCAAAATCGAATCATGAATTCAAGCTACTGAGGTATTCGCTTAGTTTACGCTATGCGAGACAGATTATTATTACTATTATTATCATTATTATTATCAATATTATTATTATTATTATTATTATTATTATTATTATTATTATTATTATTATTATTATTATTATTATTATTGTATAAAGTTCCTAGAAACATGTCCCTATGTTTGAGCCTTTGGCATGGGTTCCCTGAAGTAGTCCCCGCCCGGAGAACCGAATGGGGGACTATTTGACCTCCGGAAAATTTTACCCCAGTTGAGCCCATGTTCGCATTTCTTGACGGTTGTATTTTTACGGTGAAAGATCGTCACTCTTTCGACCAAGGTACTTTTCTCGTCTGGCTTATCACCTTCGACCAGTCCAGCATGGGTAACCCTATCGGCAGCAATGCTACCGCCGGCATAGCTCTCAGGATCATTTAAGCACGCAAGCCACTCCACCACGACACGTCCTAAAAAGTGAGTTAGACTTATACGAATGTGTCTAAATGGCACAAAGAGTAGGGTGCGTGTAGGCAAACAGTTTTCGGACACTTTTGAAATCCAGAATGGGTTGAAGCAAGGAGATGCACTATCTCCTCTACTATTTAATTTTGTACTAGAGCATGCAATTAAATCTTTAGAGAATGAGGAAGGCTTACAACTCAATGGTATTAATAAGCTGTTAGTTTATGCTGATGATGTAGTATTATTGGCCGATAGCGAGGAGATACTAAAGGACAACACGCACACACTATTGAGTAACACTAAGAAATTAGGACTGGAAGTAAATAGCAATAAAACTAAATATATGGTCACACGTAGAAATTCAGTATATAATGGAAATGGACAGCTAATGACAAATGAAGGAAATTTTGAGGAAGTGGCTGAATTCAAATACCTAGGAACAATAATCACAAATAGGAATGAGATGCACAAACAAATTAAACATAGGTTCAATTCTGGAAATGTGTGCTATTTATGCATTGCAGAGACTCTTGACGTCCCAACTCCTTTCAAAAAACGTTAAACTGAAAATATATAAAAACTATTATTCTACCAGTTATGTTATATGGGTGCGAAACATGGACTCTTACTTTAAGGGAGGAAAGGAGATTACAAGTATTTGAGAATAAAGTATTTAGGAAATTTTTTGTACCAAAGAGAGATGAACAGACAGGTGAATGGAGAAGACTACTTAACAATGAACTACATGGTATTTATAGGAAGCCAGATATAATAAGAACAGTTAAGTGTCATAGACTGCGATGGGCAGGACATGTTCCACGTGTGGGGAATGAAAAACTTGCATGGAAGCTTCTTGTAGGAAAGCCAGAGGGAAAACGCCCAGTTGGTAGACCAAGAATGAGGTGGGAGAATAACATTAACCATGATTTGAGGGAAGTAGATTATACAGGGAATGATTGGAAAGCATTAGCTCAAGATAGGGATGTATGGAGAGCGTATGTCCGCGCGGCCATGAACCTACGGGTTCGATAGTGCCAGTGAGTAAGTAAGTAAGTAAGTAAGTATTATTATTATTATTATTATTATTATTATTATTATTATTATTATTATTATTATTATTACATAGTAAAACTTGTTCAAATCGGAATCGCATGGGATCAATGTTTTTGTCCGAGTTAGATATTATTCCGCATTATAAAAAAATAAAACATATTAACCAATCTGAGATTATAGAAAACCGTATATGTCTTTTTATGTACCTTAGATTAATTGTAGTTCCACTGCCGTTGGAAAGTGAAGTTTAGTATGTACGAGCGATTTCGACGGTAACGCGCGAAGAACAGTCCCGTTTCTTCAGTGTTAAAAATGTCTCTTAGGTGCGTATCCTGAAATTAAAGTATGCAGTTTCGGTTTCAAGTCACTAACTATATTCTTGTCCACATCCTTTGATTCCCTGAAAATCTCATTCCACAATGCATTGTGTCGTGTTTTAAAACTGTTCACAACCAACCTGAAGATAACTTGAAATCGTTATTCCCTAGGGATATAGCAACAGCTAGAGCTTGACTTTGGAGCATCGCATCGGTCGGAAATTTGGAGATTTTTTGATCATGGACTTGTAAAACACGCCTCGTTGATTTCTTTTCTTTTCTTTCTTTTTTTCTCTTCATTTGACCATTTCCTTGCATCCATTCATTCGTTATTTTTCCTTTGTGTTTTAAAATCTCACAAACTTAGGTTTATCCACATTTAAATTTAGTCATTATTTCGTGTACTGAGAGTTTTTTCATCATCTTCAATCACTTTTATTTTTTTCGTTTAATGACAATCATACATACGATTTAGCCATCTTTATTCCGTAAATTCAGAACGCTGTATATTAAAGATATGTACACAATCGGTCTCAGATCTTAAATTAATTTTAGATTTTACTTGCACTGGTTATTTATAAGACAGATGTCACACGCCAAATATTTGTTAAACGGGCCTGTACTTCGCAAAACGGGTTTGCAGTGAGGCCGAAAGAAAATTCCAGATACAGGTAAAAATTGCAATTATTGATAATTGTCAAACTAGATATATTCCAACTTAAATTCTACCCCCCTTAAAGATAAAACTTTTATAGAAATTCTAGAGCAACCGGAACCTTTATGAATATTATAATAATTACGTACATATTCTAGGAACACCGGCGCGGGCGGAAAGACTCATCACTTATTGTTAATTCGCCTAACGGGAATTCAATGAAGTGAAAACTACGTAATGTATTTCTCTTTTTATCTTTCCGCCTTATAAATATTTTTGTCATGAATTGCGTAGAAATATCCTTCCGTTTCCGCGTTGGAGAGATTCCGTTTTATACAAAATAAATACACCTGAAATAACTATTATTTTGCCGGGACCAATCAATTTGTTCACATTGGGCAGATTTCCGCATTATTAATGTTCCGGATTAAACAAGTTTTACTGTATTATTATTATCATTATTATTATTATTATTATTATTATTATTATTATTATTATTATTATTATTTATTATTATTATTATTATTACTACTACTATTATTATTATTATAGCCAACAAGCTGTTAGCAGTAGAAATGGATTTTTGGAGGCGATCGACAAGAAATTCAAGAAGGGATAAGGTCAGAAACAGGACAATAAGGGAAATTATGCAAGTTGAAAAAAAAATGGGAAAAATAGAAGAAAAACGTTTGAAATGGTATGGACACTTCATAAAAATGGATGAAGAGATAATACCAAAGAAGATCCTTAATTGGGAACCTAATGGAAGAAGTGGAAGATGCAGACCTAGAAAACGATGGATGGATGGAGTGAAGAGAAATATGGAAGCTAGAGATTTGAGGGAAGAAGATTTTTAGACAGGAACCTCAGGCGACAAATCACTTTGGGTTGAAGGAGAAACACTATATTGTGGAATATTCCTAAATTTAAAAAAATACTATTATTATTATTATTATTATTATTATTATTATTATTATTATTATTATTATTATCTAAATGTCAAACCTAACCAATAATTGATTAAGAACAGGTGAAAATGAAAACTTAATAGTTTATTTACAATTTCTTTCTAAATATCCCAGAAGATCTTGGTTTTCTCGCATTACGTTAACTGTATATGCCTAAATGCTAATTATTACTCTCATTTCGATTGATTTACTGTGTTAATTAGTTCTTAGGCAACTCTTCTAACACCTTTATATGGGAAATTTTCTCCTATAGGCAATCCTACTGTATATCTGTTAATTACCATACATTATACAGACACAGACGTGTGCCCGTGCGTCCCGGGACTAAATCAACACTTCACTAAATGCTAATTGATACTTTCATTTCAGCTGCATTACTGTGTTAATTAGTTAAAGCAGAACTGCTATAAAGCATCTTTAGTCCTATATGATACATGACAGGTTGATTTATTTTAACACTCTTCAAACAATTCAAAATCATTGTGATTGGTTTTATTATGATCTGTGCTTCATGTTTATATTTTTTGCTTTATTTCTAACTGTTAAGGTTAGGTGGCAGCACTGAATATTTTACATCGTCAAACTGAGGCAAACTTGTCCCGAGGGTCGCGGGTTCAAACCCGACCGCGGTCGATGGAGTTTTTAGGATGGAAAAATCCAAGGAGCAAGTCCTCCGGAAGGGACTTTTAGCCGTGGGTCCCGAGTCTGTATATTTTCAGTTCGTAAAAGATCCTTAAGCCTGAATAAAAAGGCCTGTAAGCAAAATTTACCGTTCTCAAACATCCTGGTAATACTTTTGTTGCTTGCTAGATGTCTCATTGAGTATCTAATTTTATAATTTGATATTATAATTTTTATATTGTAAATGGTGAACGGCTCAGAGCATTATCTCCCCACTCGGGATATTTAGAGTAGAATTTCTCAGAATCTGCGAATCCGACTTTTTAGGAGGAGTTGGAATTACTTGATTAACTAACTAACTCACTGGCACTACCGAAAACTTAGATTCATGGCTCCGCGGACATAAGATAAAGTTTTTCTATGTAGCCTATAATTCAACTCCCTGAAACCATTGTTAATTATATTCTCCCACCTCATTTTTCGCCTATCTACTAGGCTCTTTCCCTCTGGTTTTGCACATGGAACTTCCTTGTCCCTCTTTCATTTCCCATTCGTGACACATGACCTGCCCATCACAGTCTACGAGACTTAATTATTCTTATCATAACAGGTTTCCTATAAAGATCATGTAGCTCACTGTTATGTAGTCTTGTCCATTCGTCTGTCTGCTCATCTCTCTTTGGTCCAAATATTTTGCTAAGAACTTTATTCTCAAATGCTCTTAACCTTTTATCCTCCCTTAAAGTAAGATTCCACATATCGCATCTATATAATAGATAACAGATTAACTGTTTTATACATTTCCAGTTTAACGTTTTTTTTTTTAGAGAATGTATGATGACAAGAGTCCCTGTAATACATAACAGCATGCATTTCCATAATTGAACCTATGTTTAATTTGTTTGTGCATCTCATTTGTATTTGTAATTATTATTACTAGGTATTTGAATTTTCATCTACGAGCACAAAAAAATGATCAGACTCGGGATCCACGGCTTAAAGTCTCTCTCGGAGCACTAGTTCCTTGGATTTTTCTATCTTAAAACCACCATCGACCTCGGCCGGATTTGAATCCGTGATCCTCAGAAAAGAGACAAAGTTTCATAACCCCTAGGTCATCGAGAACGATTCTTATTGGCATAGGGCACGTAAAAGCACTTACAAAAGGAGAGGTTTAACTAAGGAAACCGAGAGCAAAATGGACATTGTTTTCAAGTTTGTAACTTGATGGAAGAATGGCATATGTATCTGTGAACTAATCAAGCTGAGAGACACAGTTTCCTGGAATCGTGATTAGTACAAGGTTAAATGGGTTTTAGTATCCCGGGTCACGAACCTATAACATGCTGCTCTTACTCTGATGAACGATGAATTTAATAACGTCGCCAAACTCATTAGATATTCCGTTCATCTACCGCACACCTGCACTAGCACGATCTGCCAATCATCTACTTCTCATAACCTTATGTTATCCAGGGTGTCTTAATACCACAATTCAAAATCTATACCTTATCCGATCTTAGAGTGATCCTAACATAAACAAATGCCAATTGTATCCTTCCGCCATTCGCGACACAATTACTGGTTTGCCAAATTTGTGTTTTAAAAATTTAGATTGCAACACAGCAACAGGAGACCGATACCTTTAGCCAATTTATTTTGCATCAGAATCGACTGAAGCATGACTCAAATGCATCATCCATATATAATAATCTGTTTTAAGCTGTAATTATTGATTATGTATATTTTAGAATATGTTCTATGTTTTGAATATTATTATTTTGATTCACGAAGAATAACAAGTATATTCAGAGGACATATTTTTAATTTAATGAAGGGAACTACTTTTTCGCGTACTTACTGCTTCTACATCGTACGTCGGTGTTCATACTTACTTAGTTATTTACTCACTGGCACTATCGAACCCGTAGGTTCATGGCCGCGCGGATATAAGCTATCCATACATCCATATCCTGAGCTAATGCTTTCCAATCATTCCCTGTATAATCTAATTCCCTCAAAATCATAGTCAATGTTGTTCTCCCACCTCATTCTTGGGGGTTTTCCCTCTGGCTTTCCTACAAGAATCTTCCATGCACATCTTTCATTCTCCATACGCGCAACATGTTCTGCTCATCGCAGTCTACGAGACTTAACTGTTCTTATTATATCTGGCTTCCTATAAACACCATGTAGTTCATTGGTATGTAGTCTTCTCCATTCACCTGTCTGTTCATCTCTCTTTGGTCCAAAAATTTCCCCAAGAACTTTATTCTCAGAAACTCGTAATCTCATTTCCTCCCTTAAAGTAAGAGTCCATGTTTCACACCCATATAATATAACTGGTAGAATAATAGTTTTATATATTTTCTGTTTAACGTTTTTTGAAAGGAGTCGGGACATCAAAAGTCTCTGCAATGCATAATAGCACGCATTTCCAGAATTTAGCCTAGGTTTAAATTCTTTGTTCATCTCATTCCTATTTGTGATTATTGTTCCTAAGTATTTGAATTCAGCCACTTCCTCAAAATTTCCCTCATTTGTCATTAGCTGTCCATTTCCATTATATAATGCATTTCTACGTGTGACCATATATTTAGTTTTATTGATATTTACTTCCAGTCCTAATTCCTTAGTGATACTCAATAGTGTATGCGTGTTGTCCTTTAGTATCTCCTCGCTATCGCCCAATAGTACTACATCATCAGCATAAACTAACAGCTTATTAATACCATTGAGTTGTAGGCCTTCCTCACGTGTTCATAACCAATGAAAAGCGAGCAGTTCACATGGTTTTGATTTGATGAGGATCACTTTAAGAGCGGACAGCCTATAGTAACAGTTTAATGTTTTAATATTTCGGCCCAAGTTTAGAATAGATTTGCCTGATTTTCCATACTACATTATTGTAATACTGTTGTTCTACGTACTTTTTCCATGTTTACTAAATATGTCGTACTATTTTAAACGTTTTGCAATGATAGCCTACTTATAACTTGTTATAATTATTAAATATTTGTGGCGCAAGCAGTTGGCGCTCGCCTCTCGCCGCTGGGGACCCGAGATCGACTCTCGGTCACTCCGTGTGGGTTTCGTGGCGGACGGAACGGAGCTTCGGCATGTTTTCTCCCGTTTTTCCCTGCCACAATTTTCATTCCACCATTTATCCATACTCATCTCATCCCTCGACCCGATCCTGAGTTGGGCACGTGTTTAAGATATCCACCATCCATAGTAATTCTGCCCGAAGGCAGGTCCTTCACTGCAATCATAGCATTTTCATGTTATGCTTGTAGCTTTACTAGTGAATTGTAGGTGTGGTAGCTTCCCGTTGCTTTCCACACCGGTGAAGGATGATGATGATGATGATAAGGATGATAATGATGGCCATATGATTTCGGGGACCATTTGGGCCTTAAAGTTTTCCTGACATTTGTCTTACAGGTGAGGAAAAACCCCGATAAATACCTCACCCAGAAAAACTGCCCCGACCGGGGATCGAACCCGGGCCCGCTGCGTGACAAGGCAGCACGCTACCTCGAGACCACAGCGGTGGACGAGTTTAAAATATAATATTATATTAAATATATGTCTACGTACGAAAAATGTCATATTTATCTCAAATGATATCGTTGTGCGAATGTGCAAACGCTTTAAGAAACTCTCGCTAGATGGCGGATATATCTGTAAAATCGGAATGACAAACATGCGAAATATATTTTAAGAAATGGATGCCACTCACTTAATTTTGTTAGGTCCTGATGGTACAAGTTACTGTACATCGGGTTAGTTTACACTTCATTAAATAATATTCATGTAATTTATTTTGCTAGGTTAGAAAGGGGGAAGTTGGTATACATCCATCTATAATGAATGTTTGGAAATTTATTACCAAGGTTAGTCATAAACGATTTCACACATATGTCTACTATCTAGCGGAAGTTTCTTTAAGCGTTCGCGCATGCGCACTATAATTCTGTAGAACTTTCTTAGTTAAGGTAAACTAAACTTTTTTTTTATATTTCTTAATATATGAGATGTGTTCATATTCCCAGGTCTCCGATTTTTTCTCACGAAACATTAGTTAATTAACTAACTCATGGGCACTAACAAACCCGGATATTCATAGCCGCGCGGACATCCATACATCTCCATCCTAACCTAACGTGTTCCAATCATTCCACATATAATTCATATCCCTCAAATCATGGTTAATGTATTTCTCACACCTCATTCTTTGCATACTTCTGAGCGCTTCCCTCTGGTTTTCCTTCAAGACGTTTCCATGCCTCTCTTTCTCCATTCTCCATTGCCCATCTCAGTCTATGAGACTTTAACTATTCTTATTATATCTGGTTTCCTAAAACGATCATGTAGGTCATGTCTTCTCCATTCGCCTGTCTGTTCATCTCTCTTTGCTCCAAAAATGTTCTTCTGTTTCTTCTTCTTCTTCACGGTTTAGGCTTATTTACTAGCCTGTTCCGGCTCCAAATTGCTGCTCTTCCCATCTTTTCTTTGGGTTTTCCCAAACTTCTTCTTCCTCGTGGTGAATAGCTATATGCCGCTTTTGGTATTCTATTCTCAATCATCCTTGCCAAGTGTTCTTTCCAGTTTGTTCTGTGTTTTTCTATTGTTGTGTTTAATTCCTCTACTTTTAGTTGTCTTATTTCTGTGTTATGTTTTTGTCTGTTCTTTGATATCCTGCTATTGGTCTGAGGAATCTCATTTCAGCAGCTTGTATTCTGGCTGATTCTTGTGTTGTCACTGTCCATGTTTCGGATCCATAAGTAATAATAGGCACTGCCATAAATGTTCTTAATAACTTTATTCTCAAATATTCGCAATATTTTCCCTCTCTTATAGTAATATAACATAACTAGAAAACTAAACGTTTTTATATTTTTTAGTTCATTTTAGACTTTGGAATGACAAGAGTCCTTGTAATTCTTAATAGCAAGTGTTTCAAAAGTAGAGCCTATGTTTATTTTCTTTGTGCACTCATTCCTGTTTGTAATTATTATTCCTTGGCATTAGAATTATTCAACCACTTCTTCAAAATTTCCCTCATTCGTTATTTGGTTTTATTGAAGTTTACTTCCAGCCCCAGACCATGATATAAATATATCAGTTAATACTCTAGTGCCTGCAGTTTTTAGAACAAAACTCGGCATAAAGCAATCAATTAAAAAAGTAAGCTCCAATTCGTTAACCAGCAAAATCGAACCATAGGAGTAGACATTAACCTGAATCGAAAATTTAAAAATCATTCTAGCGGTCGTAATGTTCGATTATTCTCAATATATGTCACTGAAATGAAAGAAGAAAGATATTCTCAAAAAATCAGTAAAATTCGATCATTTGAAAGAAGGGTGTACCCGAAAGCCGAAATTAGAAATCGCTCTATAAGCCTCCATACGATTTAATTAACAAAAGAAAAGTATATTTCGTAATTCACCAAAATCGGGCTATAAATTAGATTTGTTGAATTCGTTTAGCTCAATTCTGGAAATGCATGCTATTACGCATTACTGGGACTCTTGCCCCAACTCCTTTCAAAAAACGTTAAACTGAAAATATATAAAACTATTATTCTACCAGTTATATTATATGGATGCGAAACATAGACTCTTACTTTAAGGGAGAAAAAAAGATTACGAGTATTTGTGAATAAAGTTCTTAGGAAAATTTTTGGACCAAAAAAGAGATGAACAGACAGTGAACGGAGAAAACTACGTATTAGTGAACTACATTATATGTGTAGGAAGCCAGATATAATAACAACAGCTAAGTCTCGTTGGCTGTGATGGGCAAGGTATGTGTAACGTATGGGAATGAAAGAGGTGCATGGAAGCTTCTTGTAGGAAAACCAGAGGGAAAAAGCCCAGTTGGTAGACCAAGAATGAGGTGGAAAAATAAGATTATCCTGATTTGAGAGAAATAGATTATACAGGGGATGATTGGAAAACATTAACTCAGGATAGAGATGCGTGGAGAGCTTATGTCCGCGCGGCCATGAACCTATGGGTTCGATAGAGCCAGTTAGTTAGTTAGTTAGTTGGTTAGTTAGTTGGTTGGTTGGTTGGTTGGTCGGTCGGTCGGTCGGTCGGTCGGTCGGTCGGTCGGTCGGTCGGTCAGTCAGTCAGTCAGTCAGTCAGTCAGTCAGTCAGTCAGTTAGTTAGTTAGTTAGTTAGTTAGTTAGTTAGTTAGTTAGTTAGTTAGTTAGTTAGTTAGTTAGTTAGTTAGTTAGTTAGTTAGTTGGTTAGAATTCACTTAGTTCACATATTTTATGCGTTTCGAAGTTTTTTAATTCCTGAACGTCTGGCCTTAGTTGATGATTGTGAAACGCATTGTATACGGGTTTTTCCTTTAAGGGAGGAGAAAAGATTTCAAGTATTTGAGAATAAAGTTTTTAGGAAGATTTTTGGACCAAAGAGAGATGAACAGAGAGGCGAATGAAGAAGGCTACATAACAATGAGCTGCATTATATTTATAGGAATCCAGATGTAATAAGAACATTAAGTCTCATAGACTACAATGGGAGGGACATGTGGCACGAATGGGGAATGAAAGAGGGACATGGAAGTTTCTTGTAGGAAAGCCAGAGGGAAAACTAGTTGGTAGACTAAGATTGAAGTGGGAGAATAGCATTAACCATGATTTGAGGGAAAGGGATTATACAGGGGATGGTTGGAAAACATTAGATCTGGAGAAGGATGTATGGAGAGCTTATGTCCGCGCGGCCATGAACCTACGGGTTCGATAGAGCCAGTTAGTTAGTTTATCTAGTTAAATTGTGGAATTAATTCAAACGCTATGTCATGCATACATAGCGGTGATATAAGATAAGTCAGTTGTGTGAGAGACTTTTATTATCTCTCTGATAAAAGAAAGTTGTGCTTAGAAAAAACAGGCTTACGAAACAAATATCGTTGAATATACCTTGCATTTCCCTCGAAGACTACAATAGGACGTTATCAAATATTCCACTGTGTGAAATAGCACAAGGTTTAACAATTTTTCTTCCACTTGAAATATTCAAGGCACAAAACATGTCTCGAATTGAAATAACAATTCCCAGCGGTGCTTTTTAACG